>JAOXJP010000003.1:9010917-9024391 GCA_025762735.1 Platanus orientalis | reverse complement strand
TGCATAAATAAATGCAAAATAGATGTGATAATGTCTACTCAAACTATGACAATACTACAATTTTAAGCTATTATCAACAGGTGACTGCCAAACACAACTTTGATAAATGCTTCAAATTTCTATAAATAGCAGCAGAACAAAGAGGGAGAGGCCCTTATCACTCCAACACAACCTAATTACAACCTTCTCAATTTTCATTCGGTTAAGCACCATTGCAGTTAATTATCTTTTCCTCCTCCAAGAGACCATAATTTTAGTTGTTCGTCCTTTACGAGTCTATTAGACATCTCTCCTATAAACGACTAAATCAGGGGATACAATAGCATAGTACTCTAGTATTCCCAAAAAGTTCCTTAATTTATAACAATGCTTCCAAAATCTACATCAACCAGAATTTTGAGTCATTTGGAAGTATGAGTCATCCATTTATGTTTCTCACTTCACTTGAAATGAGTGAGAATATCACGATTGTTAGGCAAGATGTCCATAAAAAATAAGAACAAAAGCATGGAATTTAATTCAATTAAAACAGGGACATGATTTCATGAGTACACTTGCAACTAAATTGGATTTGAATTGATCAACATTCATTGACAGAGAAAACGGTCAACTTACTTGGTATCAAAATATGCAGTACAAACAAATGCCCTAATAATGTATCATATTATAGTCATTTTAAAACAATTGGTGGATGGATCCAAAGGCCCTAGAGATATTTTAATATTCTACAAAACTATGTTACGTGTTGATGGGTCATCATGTAATTAGCTTGGCATGGTTAGTCAACACAGACATTGGACAAGTACAAAACGCCGACCCGCCTACTCGACGGTCAGGTTAGCTGGTCAGGGCAACCCTTTTAAATGGATTGGTTCATCATAGCTACTTTGGTTAGAAAAGTCAAGCCGAGCATATGTACCAAGGTCAGCCTGATCCTTCTGAGCATATAAAGAAGGTTAATCGCAACCCCAAAATCTACTCCGAGATCCACATGGAGAATCCACCAAAATTCCAACTAGCAATCAAGCCCCAAGATCCTCACCCCAGCTAAAGATCCACATGAAAATCCTTGACTACACGCTTGTCTAGCTCTATAAAAGGAAATTGCTCCATCTTCCAAAAGTATGAGAAATTTTTTAAGGAATTTTATATTGATCTTCGCCAAGTAAAAGGTCTCTGACTTAGGTAGAAAAAACTTAGACCAGCACCACATCGGTAGCCAATCCGAGTTATTCTTCTTCTTCCTTGCAGGTGTTCACTGTGCAACCAACTAAGGGGGCACAATTTGTGCATCATCAGATGGCACCATTTGCGAGAACACTAAAGTAGTTTCCTCCTAACAAAAGTTACATGGTAGAAACCAAATTCATGAATGCTCAACGAAGCACCGCTCCCTCCAACAGTCGGGAGCGGTAAAAAAAATTATGTGTCTACACCCTCTCATTAAAAACAGCTATTGGTCTTTTCCTCCTACCTTGCCACCTCATTTACTAAAAAATCTCTTTACCTATATTATCTCTTACTAAAATTTATTTTATCTCTCCCTCTCTCTCCTTTAATACTTGCTAACTCATCCGTTTCTTAATATGTTTTTCTCAAATCTTAAACCAAAAAATGCATATCAAACTCTAATTATAGAATAATTAGAAAAGGAGATAAATGTAGAGAACCAAAAAAGAAAAAGAAATTACTTATTTTAAATTTTTAGTTTTAGTTTTTTCTCATTTTTCCATTACTACTTAGAAAAACCTTGCATATCCTAAAAAAACGCACACAAAGCTCTAATTATGGAATATTAAACAAATAAATAAATATAAAGAAAAAATTATTGATTTTTAATTTTTAATGTTTAATTTTATTTTTTCACATCTTTCCATTACTGAAGATAAATAGTGAGCAAAAAAATGAGAAAATAATTTTATTTTATTTTATTTTAAATTTTAAATTTTTTCTATTGCTACGGGTTAACGATGAGGTCCCCTCTTTTAAATCCTTCCTTTTAGAGCCAACATGAATCCAATAGCAATAAGGGTGTGCATTGGGTTGGGTTCAGGCCGGGGCTAGTACACCCAGGGTAGGCCCAAAATTGTATATTATGGGCTTGGTCTAGGCTTGAGCCTGGAAGAAACTTAAAATCAAGACCAAGCCTAACCTAACTTTATTCTATTAGCCTTAGGTCGGGCTCTGGTTGGCCCAATGCACATTAGTATATTATATAAAAACTAAATTATATATATAACTCTATATTTATAATATTGAAACATATGCTATATTTGTATAAAAATTTACATTAAAAACTCTATATATCTATATAATAGAAATTGAGCCTTATCACGCTTTATTTTAGGCATGAGCATGGCCCAAACATAAGAACGAGTTTTTTTTTAGGCTTAATGTCTTATCACGCTTATGCTTGGGCAATGCTTTTTGAGCTGGCCCAAGCTAGGCTTGGGTTGACCCAGCCCTATGCACAACCATAAATGGGAATTTGACAAAAGATTTGTTGGACCAAATACTCTTCTGTACGTGATAATACTCAATTGTTTTTTTATTTTTCCTTTTCTTTACCATCCAATCTTTCAAACTATGCAACATCTCATGCTGACTAATTTGTAGAAAACACAATAGGAAAAGTATTTACATGTAAAACTATGTATAAGATCTAGCCACAAGTGCCCCAATCTCAAAGCAATCCTCCTATCAAGGAGAGGGGATCCTCTATAGCACAATTACTAATTTCTCAGGGAAAAATGATTGAAACCAGTCCAATCAAAGTTGATACATGAGGCACTATGGGATCCCTCTTTCTGCAAGAAATTGGGTAGACTTGAGCTTGAGAACGCCTATTGTGAAAGCTTTAAGAAACTTTATGCACACATATTATAAAAATGAGTTTCTAATTATGGCCTTGAGAAAGGAAAGTGCCAACACCTATTTCCATCACTGCTTTTAATCAGTGTACATTTATGGGAAGATATATACCTAATTAAGGTGCAACCTAGCAAATTAACCAAATCGGAAGCACAGACTATCTTTGGGTCTAGGTTGGATTGCTTTATCAAAAGAGAGACATTTACATTAATAACAAAATAACCATAGATTAGGAATCGAACGAGGTGTGGAATCTTAAACCTTTGGATAAGAATAAATAATACTCTATAGACAGGAGGACAATTAAATAAAAAATTGAAAATGGTACTTTTATTATGCATTTACATTTATGTGTAATTTGAGATCTTAAGAATTATACAAAACATTAAGAGTATATAAACTAGATTCCTACTTTTAACCAATAACACTCAAAGTCCAATTAACCAAAAAAGGTAATGAATATATTCTAGAATGAATAACTAGAACCAATTTAAAGACCTGAATCTGGGTCAGATTTTAACGCAAAGATATTCACTACTTTCAGACTAAAGAAATTAGTAAGCAATCAATATAAAGGAACCTAATCAAAGTACGTAAGGACCGACCGATGCATAAAACAAAAAGGGAAAGGAAAGATATACAAGAAACAATAGGGCTAGGACAAGCGTCTCGGGTAAGCCAACTAGGTCCAATTATTGGGTTATCTTGGGTCAACAAGTGGGCTTAGGTTTTGAAGGTGACACAAGCTGTTATGGGCATGGTTAAAGGTTGTAACAATAGGGTTCTACTAAGACTAATGTGAGTCGATTAGGGTATGGAACCAAGGAAGAAACAAAGGGTGTAAGTAGGGTTGTAGGTGGGTATCAAAAAGGGTAAATCTGGACAAATTTTAGGGTCCGCTAAAGGTCTCTAAACAGAGGTAAGTATCAGTAGGAACAAAACAGGGTGGCTGGGCCCGCAAGACTGTTCTTAGAAGAATATGGGTTCTTGATGGGAAAATCAAAAGGGAATTATAGGGAGACGTAGGGTTTTCTCTTAGGCCCAGTTTGGTTGCCATGAAAAGATTTTCTCCTGACAAAATTTTCTCAAAATTTCATTCTTAAGCTGTCTGACTGCCATGACAAGTTGGTTTTTTCATGTTTTTCTTATGATTCTTTTCTTTCCCTTTCTTGTGGGATTTTATTTTCTGTTCTTTTCTGTTCTTTTCTACACAATTCATGGCAATCAGACTGGGCCAAAGGAAAACAGCAAGGAAAATTAGGGTTGGTGGGTAATGCTTATTTACAGGTGTATGTTCAAGAAGCTTTCTTGATGCTGGTTCTGCAAGGGTTTTAATGAAGAATACGAAAAAACAAGCTAAAAAGAAATAAAACAGCAAGAAAGAAGAAGGAATGGAAAGATAAACCTGTGTGAGAAAGTCCTTGACTCAACCTGGAAAGTCCTTGACCAGGTTTCAAATTAGGTATAGAACTTGAAAAAGAAACACTAAGAGCACCAGCTGTTGGGTTTAAAACAGAGAATCTTTTTTTTTTTTCCCGATGAATAGAGAATCTAGTTTATTGAATGTCACATCAATAAAAAAACAATAGGGTTTAATCTTATATAACCCACGACACGCCAATGCCCAGTGCTCTGGCGGCAGAGGCATCTGTCTTCCATAGGGAAGACCCAAGGTCAAATCCCTGGAAGGGGGTGGGTGAGCATTGCAAACTGCAAAGTGGTGTTGCCTGCTCAGATTCTCGGGTTTTAGTAAGCTCAAACCGGTTCCGCTTCAAGTGGTTGTGATGATGGAGGCCCATGTGGCCGTAACCAAAAAAAAAACCACGACACAACCAAGACAGTCCTATTAAACTTCTATTTCATAGTTGCAATAAACTCCCTCTTCTCCCTTAATTACATAAAACTCCTAAAATCATTCTAATTTGCAAATAGCCCCTTATTACATTTTATTACATTGTTGCTGAAATAAACTAAATTCTAAAGCATATGGACTGATAACAGATAACAATGGATAATATGTGAGATAAATAAAAAGATAAACTAAACTAAATCATAATGCTGCCTCCAAACGCCCCATACGACCCACTAAAAAATATTCTATAATCTACTCCAAATGTGGGCTGTGTGGGATCCATCATGGGCCTACTGGAACCATAGAGTGAAAGGGCCTCTTCTCCTAAGCTGGTATGTCCTCAGGCTGTCACATGGACGGATGTCCTCGTCAACAGGTTAGTAATTAGTGGATTAGGAGATGAAGATGGTTTGCCAATTGGGTCTTAATCATTGATTGAGTTGATAAATGATTTGCTTTTCGGGTTTGGATCTTGGTGGGGTTTCATTTCATTTTATTTTCTTGTTACATTTTATTTATTTTAGGTGTGGATGATGGTTAATGCCTTGGCTCTAAATTAGTTAAGATAAAAGCTTAAGTCAATTGCCTTGGCTCTAAATTAGTTACCTTCTTCTTTAGATTTTAAGTCTACCAATGAACAAACAATGTATATGATTATCTAGGTTTAGCTTATAGATAAGGCAAAACAAGTATAAGAATTAATATTTATAATTAATTCTTATTCTTATTTGTTTTCAATTCTAAAATTTAAAATATTATTAATAGTAGATCTTTTTCTTTATTTTATGAGTCCTTTTAAATGTGTAAGCATAAGTTATCCTTCTCTTTGGATTTTAAGTTTGCTAATGAACCTTTTCCTTAAGCAGGTAGTAATCAAAACAGTATATATGATTATCTAGGTTAAGATTATATTTAAGCCAAAATAAGTATATGAATTAATATTTAAATTTTATTCTTACTTTTAATTTTTAATTATAATATTCAAAATATTGTCATATCATCTTAGATGGCCAAATAGATGAAATATTTTTTTTAAAAACAAATACAACTCTAACTCAATGCCCGTGCAAACTCACACGGGTTCATTTGGTAGTATGATCTGAAACAGCTTATCTACATCATAATAACTGAAAATGCACAAGCAAAATTTACAATGTAAGATTTGAGGTAATTTTGAGTAACATAATATAGTTAATTTTGATTAGTTAGTATACACAATATATAGTTCATCCTACAGGTGTTTTAGAAGGATGGACTCAACAACACCTTGAGCTATGGGGTGATAACAGGCACAAGCTTCTGCAAAAACTTTTTTAGCAAGATCTTCATTTCTTCCTTTCCACTACCTTGTACCAGTGCAGTATAGAGTGGACGAATGTACTTCATCCTTCCAACTTCCTTCAAAGTTTTCTCCACCTCACTATAGTATTCACTGCATCCAGATGAAATGGCCAGTTCGAGAAATGCCACCCTCACCTCGTAATCATTGGATTCTGCTAGCCTGTAGTGTCCATCCAAGGCTGCAACCTGCAGAACCAACCAAAATGTGTGATAAGCCCACACCTTGCACCCTCCCATGCACACACACGAGAGAGAGCATTAACTTCAAAAGCACCCCTATCAGTGTTAAAATCGACTCAGACTTAGAGATGTGGTTCAGGTCATTTGGATGTACTAGATGCCACAACCCAAATTGAGTATAATCAATAAATAGAAGAAAAATTGCATTGAAATGAAATAGAGAATATGATGTTCTATGTTTTAGGTCTTTCTATATCTTTAAACCATTATAAAAACCTCCTAATGCTATTTCGAACCTTTAAATTTTTTTGACTTTCTTATAGGTACAGCAAGTCAAAAAAATCACTTGTGTCAATACCCCCCACCCCCCCCACCCCAAAAAAAAAAAAAATAAATAAAAAATTCAAGTGTCTTTCTAATTTAAATTTTCATCAAAGTAATCAAATGGATCAAGTGCACAAAGTCAAGTTCCACAGCTAGCATCTTCACCACTGTTTCCGAATAGTCCCAACAGTCAAAACCAACTTTTGCATTCCAAAGCAACCTTCTAGCATCTAAGAAATAACATGAAAATTTTCAATAAGCTGGGATCAAATGTTAAGGAAGATTTTACCCCTCCCAAAAAAAAAGTTGATGAAGATCAACTTAGTTTCCGTGATATTTCAGGACACCTGTTTCTGTGATTCTTTGGGGCTTCTTGCCCCTGCATTAATAAATTTTTTCCTTTCATAAAAAAAAAAAAAGATATTTCAGGACACCTGGTACCTTCATTCCACATATCGATTAGGCAGCAGAGCACCTCTCCAATACACATACACAAGCACACCTGAGGATTACTTAAATATGCGCATCGCAGAATCTACAATGCAGCCTCAAGCAACAAGCACATTACAGTATCAATAAAAGGCAGTATAGGAGTTGTATGATATAATTAACAGAGTGAATTGGACCTAAAAAAAAGATGTGGTTGCAGATAAATTGATTGCACACGTTGTGTGCTTAATTAATTGATATTCTCTACACGAGAAAACAAAATCTTGATCTCAATTGATTGACGATCCGTACCACAATCATGAAACCGCGAGTTCGATCCCAGCATGCACACCGAAAAATGCTTAAATATAGACAGAAAACTGATCAAGCAAGGGAAAATAAAGAGAAGCTTCAATGGAGAAAAGACAGTACCTGAGAAGCTTCAACAGATTGGGGCAGATTTTCCAAGTAAAGTTCCCACTCCAGCCCTTGCCAACCTAATACTTCATCCTCTGTCGGCATCCTCCCTAGTATAGACTCTTTAGCCAGTGACTGAGTGACACGATCTTGGTATATATGTTGGAGACCGGTTCTAAGGCAACTGGAGGGATACCCGTTCCCTCAGTCCAGACAACCAAATCGATGTCTTTCTCTATTCCAGGGACATTAGCTTTTAGGAAATTGAGAAAAGTCTCGGTATCAATGGATTTAAACTTAAAGGTGGCGATATAATTCTTGATAAAATTGTCAAATGCAGGCCGTCCAATCTGAGCATTTCAAAAAGAAGGAAAAAAAGCCGTCAGGCCTATTCCTTCCTAAGCATCTCTAAACTACAGAACTCCCACATACCTAACGTTCAATGCGCCAGAGAAACTGGAAGCCCTTCTCATACGGAACTCGAGAGTGAAGATCGTCTGGGTCTACTCCTTCTTGCGAGAATTGAGTTTTGTGAACTCCATGTTGTTCTTGAATCTCTCCATTTCTGTATGTAAACCCTTCCAACCAATACCCATATTCAGAGCAGCTCTCTCCTCTCCCTGCACAGCCTCCACAATTCTTCGTTCAGCGTAAGTTGTAAATCCCTGTGATCATTGGAAAAATATATAAAACAATAAGGAACCTGAATCACAGGATCTCAGAGAAAGAAAAACCTCTCAAACATAGTTGCACACTCAAATACAAAACTTCATCAACCACCAACTATCCAGGAGGGGGGAGCTCAAATTTTCCTCCACATTCCCTTTAGGCCCAGTCTTGTTGCCTTGAATTGTATAGAAAAGAAAAGAAAAGAATAGAAAAGAAAATCCCACAACGAAAGGAAAGAAAAAATAATAATGAGAAAAGCATGTGAAAACAAACTTTTCATGGCAACCAGACTGGGCCTTACATGAATGTATAGATAGAATGAACCCCAAATAAAATTTCTTATATTCAAAACAAACACATATTCAAGAAACAATCCTGAGTACAGATTCAAGTAAGGGACATTTTAAGAAAAAATCAGCTAACCTCATTCAACCAGAAATGCTCATTGGTCTTGTTGGTGATCAGATTTCCAGTCCAGCTATGAGCAAGCTCATGGGCCACCATTTGCGCACCGCTCGCATCCCCCTTAATCAAAGTCGGTGTCAAGAACACCATCCTCGGATTCTCCATCCCTCCATAAGGAAAGCTCGGCGGCAACACAAGCAGGTCGAACCTTTCCCAATCATAAGACCCAAACAGCCTCTCCCCCTGCCTAATCATCTCCTCCGTCCCAGCAAACTCCCTCGCAGCTGCGTCCAAAACATCCGGCACCGACTCAGCGTACACCCTCGTCCTCGGCCCAACCTCTCTATACCCAAGCTCCCCAACCGCAAAAGCAAACAGATACGGCGGAATTGGCTGCTCCATCGTGAATTCCTCCACAACCCTGCCTTCTGCGCACCACAACTCATCATCGCAGGCCATTATAGCTTCACCGGAAACCGGCTGACGGCGTTCAACATGCCCTGCAGACATCACCGCCGACAACCGGTGAGGTAAATTGAGGCGAGCCGAATAACAGAGGCGCGCAGCCGGGGTGTCCTGACAGGGGAATATAGAACGGGCGTGGATCGAATGGCACTGCGTGTACACAAAAGGTAAGGTCTTGTTGAACGTCTGCGGCGGCGATAGCCACTGAAGAGCCGAGGAAGAAGGGCTCGTCGAGAAGGAAATGAGGAAGGAGGAATGATTGGAGAGGGAAATAGTTAGGTTTTGGCCTTTGATCGGATCGGGGACGGGAGAGAGCGAGAAGGGGAGAGGAGTTAGGGTTTTAGGGTCGACGACGGAGGCGATGGAAAGGGCTCGTGCGTCGAGGGAAATCGGACCCGAGTGAGGGTTTGCAAGGGTGAGAAGAGCGGAGGCGTGAATGGTGGAAGACGCGAAATCGATGTAGAGAGAGAGGGAAACGTGGGTGGAGAAGGGGTGAGAAGAGTCGGTAAAGGAGTGTGGGTCGACGGGTGCCATTGGAGAGGACGGTTATTACAGTTGGGGATAAGGTTTTAAAGTTGCAGATATGGGAAGCTAAGAGAGAAGAAGATCAGGGAGACGGAGATAGCTGAGGAGTGAGGTGAGGAGTCGGGGAAAGGAGGGGATGAGTTTTCGATCGGATTCGTTAACCTTGGGGCAGAAATGATAGTTTGGTTGTTACCCAGACAAAAATGAAGAAATGACAGTTGGGAGATTATTCGCTGGGGAGAGCGACAAAGGTTGCGTCACGGGGAACCCGAGTGTGGTGGGTACGTTGTTCTTCCTTTATTTTTCTTTTCCCTTTCGGTTGTTCATAGGTTCACCGTTCACTTTAATTGATTACTTATCATCCTCAAAGAAAACAAAATAAGTTGTATCTATATAAATAATGATCCCAATTGGGTAATGCATTCAGTTTCGGTTGGTTTGATCACGTTTGGGGTTGATATCCTCTGCGACGCCCCCTTGGGCGGCATGGCCCCCACCCCCCTTGTGTCTTGCCTCACGGGGAGTCACAGAGGATATCATGCCGTTTGATCACACCCTAGTTAGTGTGTTTTTTTTTTTTTTTTTTTGGTTTTGGATTTTGTTGACTTCATTGTTCTACCATTTTCAATAATATTTCATCAAATGCTGGAAAAAGTTGTATAAAAATTGACCACAGAAATAAGGAATTAAGTAAACAAAGAGGTTTGTAATACATTGGTTCAAGATACATTAGAATGCTCTTTTTAACTTTTTACTCATCCCTAGTCAACAATAAGATTATAGGGAATGAAAACTCTAGGAATATCACAAACGGAGTGATACTGCAATTAACTGGATCAAGGTGCTGGTTTGAATCATTTCTTGGACACTAGCTATCTTCAAAAGTATTCAGAAATATTAAGCCACACAAAATTGCTAAACAACTTTTAGAATAAAAGCTTTTGAAGTGATCAAAACTATGTTTAAAGACATCAATGAAGAAACACATCTCTTAATAAAAGGATGCATTGAAGGCATAAATGTTCATATGAAAAAAGACATCTTTTATAAAGAAAGGTGATATAGGCAAATTTGTCATAAAATTTAACAGTTAAAACAAATAATCAACAAATAACACCCTTTAATGAAAAGGCATGGTAAAGGTAAAACCGTGAAAAAAAACATAATAGTCAAAAAACAGTTATTTAATAAAACAGTTGACCTAGGTTGTTTATTAAATAAAAAAAATTGATTGAACCACATGTATATTAAAAAGCATTCTTCATGAGACAAGTGGTAAAACTTTCCCTTGTCTTTTTGAACTCATCAAATTGCTGTGTGCCTCTTACACATGCGCATACACCTGTTTAATCCGTTTCCCGACTTTATACACCTAGGTTGATCTGCCTCATTCGCACATGAGCACCTTCCTTATATCTCTTTAAAGGTTATGGATAGAAGTTTAACTTATAAATCTCGTTCATTTTTCTTTTATTTCCAATATGAAACTAAAGTTTTGCCTTTGAATAGTTGTTTGTACATACAAAACCACACACCTACATAAAACAAAAAACACGTAAGGATAAGAGTCAAGATGTTCTATATAAGATGTACCTTCGCCCCCTTACAAGGGGGTTTGTGTCTCATGAACTTCTACATGGGGCCCACACCCTCCTGTGAGGGGGCGAACAGTACATCCTAGACAGAACATCCTTTCAGTAAAGATAAAAATACTTTTCATAGTATTTTGTACTTATAATAACCTACTCAAATATTTAAAATGCACAACATCAATTTTATTTTATTTTTGATAAAATATTTCATTAAATACTAAACTTGTCATGTTTCAATCTTTTTGGTGAAAATTTTGAAAAAAAAATCATTCAATAAGGACAAATGATCAACTCAAGCACAGCACACTACTGCGTGAACAATAAAAAAATCACAAAACCACCCACAAGGATACAAAAAATAAAAAATAAAAAAGTTTTTTTGTTCATGCAGTAGCATGTTGTGCATGAGCTGAACATCCCCCTTCAATGTGAAGGACCTCTTCTCTCACAAGCTCAACTCAACCTTTAGTTTTGTTTTTTCGGTTGAAGTTGAATTTTTGTTTGATTGAGGCTAATCTCAACTTTTGGTATTGCATGAGATCGCACATGCCAATTGTGCAAATGCCATGCCTGAGCCACAAGGGCGAGGGATGGTTTCAAGCGAGTCTACGTCCTCTACAGCACAACTAAGTGCGGTGGGAAGAAAATAATGAAGACGAGAGAACCAAGTAGAACCTCACATTTGCACATTGATTGGTAATGAGAATGGTACAAAATTGTGGTTTGATAGGTGGCATACTGAGGGTGTTCTAATAAAAATATTTGGAGAAAGGGTTCCATATGATACAGGTTCGGACAAAGTAAGTAAAGTTTCGAGCTTGATTCATGGGGGAGTATGGCATCCGGGTTGGTAGCCTCTCTGGTTTCAAGGCAAGTCTAGGGTGCCTTACAAGAGCTGGACAAACTACCGTATGAGGATGAAGATATGGTGGTGTAGGCGAAATCTCCAAATAGTGTTTTTACATCAAATTCAACTTGGAATATTATTAGAGCTTTAGCGGAAGTGGTGAAATGGCATGATGTTTTGTGGTGTCGTACATACATACCTAAGTACAGTTTTGTGGCTTGGAGAGCTATGTCAAAACGACTTCCAACCCAAATTCGGCTTTGCAAGTTGAAAATTATTTGCACCTCTCAACGTTGTTTCTATTGGAGCAATAGGAAATTTGGATCATTTATTTTTTGGTTGTGAGTTCAGTAAAAAAATTTGGCCTGCGATTATGTGTAAAATTTACCCAAAAAAAGAAGAGTGAGGAGACCATACACTGATGAATGTACATGGATTAAACAAACTTACCAGGGCAAATAGGTGGTTGCATTCATTTGCAAACTCTCTTTACAGCATTTGGAGAGAGAGGAATCAATGTTTATTTTCAGGCAGAAGTCTGAGGAGAAAGATGATTGTGGAGAACATAATCTTTGAGACTTTGATGTCCAAGCAAGAATTCGGGGACTTAAGGTTGAACAGGAGGATAGTATGCTGTTCCAGCGTGTTGCTACGGATTGGGAGCTGGATTTGCATGTTATTCCAAGACAAGCCAAGTTTTGTAGGTGGCTGAAACATCCAACTGATGTTTGGATGTTGTCTTGTGACGGTTCTCTTAGCCTTGCTCGTGCTGGATATGGTGGGCTGATAAGAGATAATATGGGAATTCCACTAGTCGCTTTTGCTGGAGTGGTGGAGATCTATCACGTTGTTTGGCTGGAGATATATGCTCTATATAGAGGACTCTTTATTGCAATTGATAGTCTGCCTAAACTTATAAACTTATGGATATCTATGAATTCAAAGTTTGCTGTGGAAATCTTGAATAAGCAAGCATAATGTCCTTGGAAGGTTCTGTGTCTAGTCCGGAAAATATGGAACTTACTGTCTACATTTCAAGCTGTTGACATACACCATGTACGGAAAGAAGCAAACCAGCCTGCTGCTGATATTCTTGCTTCTTGGGCTGTTGGTCAACATGAACACATTCTATATCCTGAGGATTTTCCTTTTTCTTTTAAAGATACCATCCATAGAGATGCTACTCAATGCACATATTCTCCGCTGTAATCTTTAATGATTTAATACAATTATTACTTACCTAAAAAAAGTGCAGTGGGCATGTGTTGCCACTCAGCGTTTGTCTCCAAACTTTAGAAATCCTGCCTGTTTTGGGTGATGCGTCGAACGCTAAATAGCAGCATATGCCCACCACACTCAGTTGTGCTATAGAAGACCCACACTGTTATGCGGAAACCTAGATCTATGATCATATGCAACAAACAAGAAGAGAGAAAATAAAATAGAAAGCAATCACACCACAAGAGCAAGACGATTTACATGGTTCGGCTTGAAGCCTACGTCCACGGGCGAAAACGGAGAAGAGCTTTCACTATGATCGAAGAACAGAGATTACAA
>JAOXJP010000003.1:8996441-9010817 GCA_025762735.1 Platanus orientalis | reverse complement strand
GTATTCGTTTTGGTCTCATCAAAAGATTATAACATTAGTGCTTATAACAACCAACTGTGTTGATATTTAACCTATAACAATTGTCAGCGTGACATGTCATTTGTGCAATGTGTTTTCATATCTCATTAATTCAAGTTATTGTCAGCAGGACTCAAATTATAGATTTCCATTTAAGATATTTAAATTGTAAGAAAAGTTGGAAAACAGATAGTTGGTGCTGTGCATAAATTTTTGTCTTGCACTGTAATGTTTTTTTTTACTCTATTCATTAATTTTCGTTGTGGTCTTTTGCAGCTTGCAGAGATTGTAAACCATGGCAAATTGGTTTCGGATGAAATTATAATACATTTATTGTCTCAGCGGCTTGAAGCTGGAGAAGCTAAGGGTGAATCAGGGTTCATTCTTGATGGTTTTCCACGAACAATAAGACAGGCGGTGAGCACCTCTGTGAAGATAAGAGCAGGGATTTTAAAATTCAACTTTGGCTTTTACTATCCATTTTGGAACGCATTTTTGAATCAAAATTAGTTACTTATGTACGCTAAGCATGCCTGCTGTTTGCGGGACTCATCTTAGGATGAAAGAGTGGGAAATGACCATTGTCCCTGCCTGTGTTGTTAGTGTGTTATCCATGCTAGGGGGTTGGGACACCCCATTTTATGGTTCCTGTCTGGGTTAATGCTTAGGCCAAAAATAAACCGACTCAGGTGATCCTTATGACCAGATCCATCTTTTCATTTGATTTCTTCTTTTTTTGTTTCTTCTTTCTTTCTTTCTCTTTTTTTGTTTTGTTTTGGTCACTCGGAACTTAGGAAAACATGAGGAACCCTTCAGAAAATAAGGCTATTGTTATCATGGTTCCAGTCATCATGTTTACTAAATTTTGACTGAAAAATCTCCTTGGTGGGACTAATTAGCGGATTGGATGTCTTGAGCCTCTCTAGACTGCCCACTTTATAATGCTTAATGAAGTCATGGCAAAAAGATCATTAAACAGCTACTGATTGGTTAAAATCATTAAATTTCACTTGGTTTATGGGGTTCATTAATCATTGAAGGCAGATTGTGGAGCCTAGGTTTTTCTATTAATTGATATCTGTAAAATTCTATTTTATTTTTTTAATAAAAAAATATCAGTGTAATTGTATCAAGGAAAAGGGATCAAGAGGGAATAAACATAAGAACATTACAAAATAAAGGAGCTACTGCTACTGCTCGCTTAACTACAAAAAAGATTGTGCAGTCTAGATAAATGCCCTTGTTGTATATGTTAGTGAACTGGGACATTGAACTGGTTACCTCTAATTCTGTAATTGACTCATTGATTGAATGGTCTGTATCATTGAATATCTGTACCACGTATATGCAGAGTGCAGGAAATGTTATAATTTCATAGTCCTAGGATGATTGCTTTGTGAAATTTTAATTCTTGATTTCTATTGTTACTAGGTAGTTTTGAGACTTTTTTCCCGTGTGTGTCTGTGTACTGTTCTCTTAGTTTGCTTTTTTTTTTTTTTTTTTTTCCGTTTCCTTGTCTGTATTTATAGGAAATATTGGAGGAAGTGACCGACATTGACTTAGTGATTAACCTAAAGCTCCGGGAAGATGTGCTGCTTGAGAAATGCTTGGGAAGAAGGATTTGCAGCCAGTGTGGTGGGAACTTCAATGTTGCTTCCATTGATATCAAGGGTGAGAATGGGAATCCTGGAGTATGCATGGCTCCACTTCTCCCCCCTCCAAATTGTGCGTCAAAGCTTATCACTCGATCGGATGATACAGAAACAGTTGTAAAAGAACGACTCCGTGTGTACAATGAAATGGTATTATTGACTGCCACTGTTGAAACTAGTACTCTTATAATGCAAAAAGTTTACATTGGAATCTCTATTTGTGACTCATGGTAATCAATGCATCCTGCCTGAAAATTCTATTGGATAATTAACTTCTACATATTCTGGTTCAAACTTTAGTTATGTTTGGAACTATATTTTTTGGATGATATTCTACCCTTATAAAAATTGTCGAGAAAACCTAAGAAGCTTTTATTAGGAAAAAATAAAATAAAAAAGAAAAGCAGAACTTAAAAGCCTTTGTTCATTCACATGGGTCATGGGGTCCTTAGTTGATGCTCACAAAAAGTTTCTTTAATTAATTAATTAATTTTTTTTTTTTTTTTTGGGGGGGTGGAGTGGGCTGTGTGTGGGGTTTGGTTGAGGAGAGAGGGTCTGGTTTCTAGGTTTTCAAAATATTATATTTATAAAAATTTTAAAGGGTAAGATAATCCCAAATGGAACTAACATTGAGTCAAAAGAGTGAACGGGTGTAGGAGTTTGAATTGCTTTTACACCCATGAATGAGAAACTCTGGTTGCTAGTTTTTCAAATTTTTAAATTTATTTATTTTTTGATTGGAAAAGGAACTTCTAAAATCTATTATATATTTAAAGGGTAAAATCAGTCCTAATGTTACCAAGTCAAAAGAGTACAGGGGTGTAAATGTAATTTTCTGGTAGAACATTGGGTGGGTTGAATTGCTTCACATACATGACCCATTGGTGGATGCACATATAAAGCCTTATAAATGGAAGATCAATTTTTTTCTATAATTTTCTTTGGTTCTTAGTGATGTGAAAAGTCTATGCGTTTTTTTGGACTTCCAAATTTTCAAGGAAAGGAGTAGAGTTTCATACAATGATGTAAAAAAAGATATAATGTGGTGATATTCTATCAGAAAAGGGTGTTAATAAGAATAATGGTGGAAAAAGAATATATAATGTGGTTATTCACAGTGGGAAGGATGATGGTGCCTCACATCTCCATATGCCACTCAATTGATATACTCATAAACTACAATTTGTCTATTCGATGGGTGGCCTAAATTATGGACCACAGCTGAAATGATCAGTTGGATGGGATGTCATTAAGCATTTCTGGTTTGAGCCCATTGAAGAAGTGCTGCTTTGAATGGACAATATAGATCTATTCTTCATGGTATGGGTAGATAGACAACTTACTGCTATTTCTTTTGGTTTTTAATACCACTCTATTATATTGTCTAAGTGAGGTTCTACAGTTGTTTTATCAAGGTGCTTAAAAAGAAACGAAAAGAAATATATATTTTTTTGCTTGAGTTTTTCCTGTTTGCACTGGTGCATGGTCCCCATGTAAATTATGTATAATGCTCTGCTTCTCGTCTCTTTTTAAATATCTGGGTTAATTACTGTTTTTTGTGAAGAATCTTTGAAATGCTTGTCATTAGCTACTTAACCTGAAGATGACAAAGCTTGAGTTTCTTAAAATGAGTTCCTTGTGTAAGGATTAATCTTCTTTTGGAGTTCATCCCTACTGATTAAAATGTTGATAATTGTGTTGTTCCTGCAGAGCCAGCCTGTTGAGGAGTTCTATCGCAGCCGAGGAAAGCTGTTGGAATTTGATCTACCAGGAGGGATCCCTGAATCCTGGCCAAAGCTGCTGCATGCTCTCAATCTTGACGACCATGATGACAAACAGTCTGCTGCTGCATGAGTAATTATGATATGCAGTATGTTCTCAAGGTATGCCATTCTTTGCATGTATGAGATTTACATGCACAGTAATTTTGACTGTAAACAATATAGATTTTTTTTTTTTGTTCTGAAATAAAAGCCTGATCTGGGTACGCATTTAATGAGAAATGCTGTGTACTCTGGCTTTAGAAGGTGTTAGTAGAAAAGGAAACATGGTGTATTATTTGGAGAATATAAGGCTAAATAGTACTATTGTTTGAGTTATTTAGCAGTTTAGCTTAGATGGAACTTTGTGGACAATAAATTATAATTGTGGAGATTGCTTAGTTCGTGATGCCTGTACTGTCCAAAAAAATTATGGGGATTAGTTTTCTGATTCATTCTTGTTGTAAGTTTTGATTGTGGAAGGATGGTTCAATGATTCAGTCAGACCTTATCTGGGCTGCCTTTTATGTGTGTGAAGAATTGAATAGCACTTGCATTCTTCTGGGCTTCACTTAATGCCAGAACCTTAGTTGTGGGGAGCTTCATGCATGTTTAAAATATTTCTACATGATTAGGCATTTCAGTGTAAGCATCCGGTTTGAAGGGCAGATCATGTAGTACACAAGAATGGCATTGCTGCTGTAACCACGAAAAAGGAAAAAACATCGTTAGGGTGTTTTGGGAAAAAGAATTCCAAGCAGTTGATTAACCAGAACTTCAGATACAAAAGCTTCTGAAATGATAATTAACTGCATTCTGTGTTGAGCCTTTGGCTTTTAATCTCTGTCAATGCACCAGAAAATCATCAAGCGAAGAAAATATTCTCTCCAGAAAAACGAAGACCAGCTTCTTTTTCCCCTCAGAAATACAGCATTTCGTGTGAGAAAAAGCTGGAATAGTTTTGAGTTCGTCACATCAACAGAGTGAAGCTCATGTAACAGTCATGTCACAACTGATTTTTGGTGACAATGAAGGGTTTGTCTTCTGAGATTGGCACCCTAGTCAGCAAGGGCCCATATGGGTAGTTCAAAGTATAAAAACAGAACCCAAACTTATCCCATGTCATTCAGACCCAACTCAACCCATTGAAATGTAGTGGGCTTTGGCTTGATTTTAGACTGGCCTAAATTTTACAGCTCGTGGGCTTTTAATGTCTCAAGGTGGTTTGGAGATACTAGTGCTAGAGAACATATAATAGGCGATCCAGGTAATAAAAGATCCTCTCATATATTGTAAATAATATATTTACCAAAAAAATATGGTAAATAATACTTTTAAATTTGGTGTTGGAGATCAATTGATGTTTACTCCCTTACCAATAAAAAAAAAATGATGTTTACTCAAATTGGTCGAGTTTGTGTTAATCTTTGCCATATTTTTTGAATAAAATATTCTTTGTTCTTGATATGAAAAAGAACATACTATCTGCTAGTCATTTTACTAAATAATTTCACTGTATTTTTTAGTTCTCATGTTATGTTTTTGTGATAAAGGAAAGGAGCACAAGTCGGCAACAGAGTGTAGGAAAGTTGGATTACATACTCTTAAGGATCGAAAAGAAGCTTTATTTTCAATTTTGAAAAGAAAGAACTTAATAGAAATTTGGCATTAATCTCTGGAACTTATCAAGGTTCAATTTTTTATTTCAAAATTGTGATAGTTGGACAAAACTCATATACGTAATAGTTATTACATGTACGATTTATTTCTTCTAAAAAGATTTCAGATGAACCTTTGTTTAAAATAAATTTGGATTATGGGGTCAAAGGCTCAAAGCCAATGATATCAATCAAAGGTTTAGAGATCATGTTTTATTTATCTATATAACATAATTTTTTCCTCTGAAAAGGAAATCTGATTTTTTCCGCTCTTTTGTAAGCTTTTAACGTAGGCGAAAAGATTTGGAAAGAGGACAAGGCCGTGTTTGGCAGGCACCTGTAATGAAATCATTTCAATTTCAAATTTCCAAGGCATTTGTAGCCACAAGGTGTTGGTTCAAACTGAATTCATTCAGATTTATACTCGATAACATATATATCATTTCATTTTATAAAAAAACCTAAGATGACTTCATTTCAGTATAATCTGATAGAGTTCATTTTGAACCAACATCCTATGGCTACAAATGCTTTGGGAATTCAAAATGAAATGATTACATTACAGGTAGGCTGCCAAACAAGCCCTAAAAATTTTCTGATGTGATTGTTGATGAACTTGCCATGAATATATTTATCAATCATCTTACTAAAGATGAATAATTCAACAATTTTAATGTATGGAATCCTAAGCAAAATGGTGTAGCTGAGGGAGCATAGATATAATGTGGAACTAAATCTGGTTATATCTCTTCATAGAGGAATATCCAAATGACTCACAGGTTGAATCTTCTAGTGGCTTTGTTTCTTAATAATGAATTCCATTGGTAAATTTACTCTACATTTTTTTTTTTTGGGTGAAAACCAAATTATTGTTTCTATGAGCGTTTTGATGTAGATGTTTTCCACCGATTTTCTAGGATGTAGCATCCACAACTAGGGATCACTCACTTTTGACAGTTATGTGATTCTAGAAGATGATCTAGAATTGGGTCAATCACGTTTATTAGAAGTGGACAATAGAGTAGTTGTACCAGCCAAATTCTATACGTATTATTGCAACACCTACTAATATACCTCATAGTTGGGTTGTATCTTTCTTAAGCGTGAAATGTGAAGTACTCAATCGTTCAAATCATACCTCTATTTTAGTCCGAGGAGTTTACTATGGTCAATGCAGTGAGATTCATGGAACTAATCATGCCTTTACGTGTGCACTCGAAACATAGGCCGACTGCTGATCAGTCACACTACTAGGGGCATGAGCCACCGGAGAAGCGAGTTATTATTGCGAGCGTCTAGAGTAGTAGGGAGCCGAGGAGCAAGACAATAAATAAGATAGATAAGGGCCCAGGTTTCCAGTAGAGTAGAGGAGATGGTTTGGATAACGAACTTGAAACACAGAGCCCGAGCGGCTGGTGAGTGAGTGGTTAGTAGTTGATGGCATTCCTCTATACAGTTGGCACTCAAGGAACCATGGGGCACTCCATACAACACAAGCAATTCCATCCTCTTGAGGGTCCAGTATACATCTCTCGACATGTTTTTGATGGGACAATTGTTTTGTTCATAGATCCAAACTTTCTTTTTGTAATACTAATGTGCAATGGAAGCTAACATTCTTTTTAAAATATGTTGAATGTACAAATGATAACGATATAGTTTATTCCCATAATCAGTTTGGTTCTTAACACATTCTAGCTGTTTAAAAAGTTCTAGAACATGTTAATGATAATATTATTGTTTAAAGATGCTCCATATGGTGACACTTGTTGATAGGATTCTGTCACATACTTTCTTTATTTATTTTTATTTCTTTGTTTGGCCGTATACTTTGAAAACTTGACTAGGCGTAGGTTGTGGGAATAATTCTTTTTCACTAATTCTTAGTTTAGCTGTATTTGTTTTGAAAATTGGTAGGTAAAGATTAAATAAGTTTTGACTCCAAGGCATTCAGCAATATAAGAGTAGAGAAGATTAATGAAAATTTCTCCTTTTGAGATTGGATGCCCCCACCCTTGAAGTAGTTCCTCTTTCCTTTTTCTTTTTCTTTTTTAATATTGTGTTGGGTTCATATCCTTTGGTATCAAAGCAAGGTTTGATCCATCATGGCCAACAATACTCGTACACAAGAAAGAATTGAGCAACTTGAGGTGGATATGATCATATTTAAGGAGATAATGAGTAAACATCAGTCGATCACTAAACATAATTTCCTTGACCTTAAATCATATTTCTCTGACTTTAAATCCCATATGTCGATGATCTAGGGGCTCATTCATGGCTTGCTAGCTCAAGATACAAAAGCAACGAGTTCATTTGTAGAATCCCTATCGGTAACCTCAGGGTCACACGTGGCGAATCCAACCCTATAGCCTGTAATAGGGAGTACAAAATCAATCTAGACTCATTATAACTGATTTGGTTTTCCTAGATTTAATGGTAAGGATCCTCTTAGTTGGATTTATTAAGTCTAATTATTAGTTTTTCTTATAATTTAACACTTGATGATGAGAAAATACAATTCATTGCATTTCATCTTGAGGGAAAGACAGTGCGGTTGTATTGATGGATGATGGAATCTATTAGATCTTGGAATTATGAGGAATTTCATTTTGCTATATGCACCCGATTTGAGGCATTTGAATATGTTAAACTTGGGAAAACACTTGCCAAAGCTCTAATAGAAGGGTTTAATGCAGGACTATCAAGAAGAATTCAAACGTTTAATAAATCTCATGGTTAAGTTACTTAAGTCATTTGTGATAGATTGTTTTATCAGTAGTGTTTAGGATAACATTCACAGTGAAGTAAAAAATCTTGGAATCAAATTCATTGATTAAGGTTGTTAGTATTTCATGCAAAATTGAAGATAAATTATATACATTTCGACATTCAACGCATGTTAATATGGAAAAATTCATTCCTCCAAATGATGCACTACACTCGGTTGTTCCTATACCTACATCAATAATGTCTCAAAAGAAGTTATATACAACTAATAGTATACCCTTCAAACGGTTCTCATCAATGGAGATGGATGAATATTGTAGAAGGGGGTTATGTTTAATTGCAATGAAAAATGTAGTCAAGGCTATCAATGTAAAGTTAAACAATTATTTCTTATGGAAGGTAATTGGCCTAATGAAGAGGAAGAATAAAATGTTAAAGAAAATGATCATGATCATGATCATGTGGTTGATACTACCACGACCTGTTCAGAGAACCTACTTTGTGATTTCGGTTTATATGATGTTTTTTCTCAACTCTCAATCTTGAGGGCAAAGTTGTACTTTTAAGCGGGTGGAATGATAGGATTCTATTGTAGACTTTCTTTGTTTATTTTTATTTATTTGTTTAGTTGTATTTACCTTGGAAACATTACTAGGCATAGTTTGTGGAAATAATTCCTTTCTACTACTTCCTAGTTTAGCTATATATGTTTTGGAAATTAGTGTGTGTAGAGTAGGTAAGTTTTGAATTGTATATTGTAAAGGCATTCAGTAGTGTAAGAGCATAAAAGATTAATGAAAATTTTTTCTTTGGAGATTGGAGGCCCCCACCCTCAAAGTGGTTCTTCTTCCATTTTTCTTTAATTTTTTTTTTTTTTTGATATTGTATTATGTTCATATCCTTAATGTTACGATCCAAAAAGTTAAAGAGTCTAGCCTAACATGTTTCATCAGTCCTAGGGTTTTGGCGTATTGGTTGGTTCGTAACAATTGGTATCAGAGCCAACACCACATCTTAAGTTTGAGTCATGGAGGAGGTGACCTGCGGAGAAGGCAACCTAGACCAGAGTGAGAGCTATTACAGTGTGGAAAGGACTACCTGAGTTAGAGTGAGAGTCGTCACAAAAAGGTGAAAAATGCTACCTGACAAGAGTGAAAGCCAACACAAAGTGAAAATGGCTACTTGGATTAGAGGCCAAAGTGAATGCCATCATAGAATGGACCGTCATGATGTCGGCTGTAGAGTGGTGAAATGTTACAATCCCAAAGGTCTTTGAGCCTAGCCTAAAGCATTCCATCAATCCTAATGCTTTTGACGTATTAGTTAGGATTGTAATACTCGTGATCTCATCACAAGTGATTACTGGTTATGATGTATCAGACATCACATGTGATGTCATTTTCCCTTTTTTGGGGAAAGGATGTTCTATCCAGGATGGTGTTCAGGACACCATGGGATATCACATGGAATAAAATGGGTGGGTGATGCATTTTTTAAATATGGAATATGCATTTTATTCCATCAATCCTAATGCTTTTGACGTATTAGTTAGGTTCGTAATAATCATGATCTCATCACAAGTGATTACTGGTTATGATGTATCAGACATCACATGTGATGTCATTTTCCCTTTTTTTGGAAAAGGATGTTCTATCCAGGATGGTGTTCAAGACACCATGGGATGTCACATGGAATAAAATGGGTGGGTGATGCATTTTTTAAATATGGAATATGCATTTTATTCCATATGACGTCCCTCGTGTCCTGGACACCATCCTAGACATCAAATCCTGGATAGAACATCCTTTTCTTTTCTTTTCTTTCTATTTTTTTTTTTTGGTGGGGGTTGCCCCACTTGTGTCTGTTGGATCATAGTATGGGGTTCACAACATAAGTGAGAGTGGTAGACGTCAACGCTTACAATTACAGAATGACATAACACATTTGATGAAATTGTTTTGGTTTATGGTTTTGTAATTAATGAATCAGATAAATGTGTTTATACTAAATTCCATAAAAATAAATGAATAATCATTTGTTTTTATGTAGATGACACGTTATTATTTGGAACAAACATAAATATAGTGATAGAAACTAAGAATTTCTTAAGTTCTACATTTGAAATGAAAGACATGGGAAATGTTGATGTAATATTAGGCATTAAAATTCTAAGAAATGAAAATAAAATTATTTTATCACAATCCCACTACATTGAAAAAATCTTGAAAAAGTATAACCATTTTGATAAGGAACCAGCTTCTATACATTGTGATACTAATGTAAAATTAATAAATAATAAAGGTAGAAGTATGATAAAATTAAAATATGCAAGTGAGATTAGAAATTTGATGTATGTTATGCATTTTATTGGACCTAATATTACATTTGTTGTAGGATAATTAAGTAGATATACTAGCAATTCTGGTTTCATGCATTGGAAAGCTCTGGTACGTGTTTTTAGATATCTAAAGAATACTATAAATTATGGATTACATTTTTCTGGTTTTCCAAATATTTTAGAAGGTTATTGTGATGCTAGTTGGAATTCATGGAAATCTAAGTCAACAAGTGGATGGATATTAACTCTAGAAAATGGTGCGATCTCATGGGGATAAAAAAAAACATGTTTATCTCATTCCACTATGGAATCATAATTTATTGCATTAACAACATGTAGTAAAGAAATAGAGTGACTAAGGAACTTAATTATAGAGATTCCGTTGGTAACAAGACCAATGCCACTCATATCTATTCATTGTGATAGTAAAGCAACACTATCAAAGGCCTATTGTAACACTTATAATAAAAAATTAAGACATGTTAGTCTGAGACGTAGCTATGTTAGACAGTTACTTAATAAATGAGAAATATATGTAATAAGTATAAGGTCATTTAAGAACCTGACGGATCTGTTAACAAAAGGTCTTGGAAAAGTCAAGGTGTATAAGACATCTATCAGGATGGACTTGAATGTAATTAATTATTAAAGCCACTTATAACAGAAACCCAACTTAGTATTAAACTCTAAGTTCAATGAGAAAACAAGCTATAAATATATGATAGATAAGATACTACAATCAAAATCATCCCAAATGTTAGTAGTGTTAATTAAATTGTAATGATATGGAGAGGGTGAACTCTTGCTCTTAATAAATTTATAACATAAGTTTGTTAAAGTGTTTTAGTTACAGTAACACTTCTGATAGATCTATTTATGTATGTGTGAAAGTTTGGCCACTTCTAAGATGAGTTATGCTTTCACTCATAAACACTCATAGAAACCAATATTAGATCACATGGTTGTTAAAGTACTAACGTATATGAACACAAAGGCCTTTTGAGAAAGACATTCGCATAATTAATTCTGGTTCACCAAATAATGTAAAAGTTCAAGACTATGGTCACTGATAACACTGGTGAACTTTGAATTGTTATGCTACATAATAATGGTTAAGTTCGGAAGACACCATTATCCTTATGCATGAATCTCCAAAATATGCTCAAAAATTATTTTCCTTATATATTTAAAATAGGGGGGAATGTTATGTATTTTATATATTAAAGTAAAGTAATATATATAGGAACAAAAGTTATGTGAAAAGTATTTTGTTTTATGTGGTTTCGTCTTGTTTTGGGTATGTGGATTTGTATGTGGGAAAAGTTTAGTCCCACATTGGAAAGAAAGGAAAATTGAAAGAGGTTTATAAGTTATGCCTCTCCCCATAGCCTTTGAAGACAAGCAAAGGAGAAGCTCACATGCGCACAAGGTAGACCAACTTGAAAAAAAGTTGGTGAGCGTGCAGGCGGCGAATGCACAAATGCCAAACACAAGGGGGTGCAAATTCAGTCTGTTAAACCCAAAAAGACAAGGCATAATTTTACCACTTGTCACCAGAAGCACCACCAAACCTACATAACCAACCATAATAAGGCTCTTGAGCAACTCGATGAAGTGATTGTGAAGGGCGATTTGTCAACTGTTTTTAATCGTTATATTGATTGACCACTTTACCCTTGATGTGTCTCTTTATTAAGAGGTGAAATATATAATTGTTTTCTCTTGAACAGTTTTATGTGTCGCTTCTTAAGAGACACATGTTTTTTTGTGAAGATGATTTTACTCTTTTTGCATCTCTACAGAGAGCCATGTAACCTTTCACTATTGGATTTTGGAATTCTATTTAAAAGGGGGACATTCCATAGTTTTACACACTTAAAACTCTTCTCTCTTTTCAAAGTTATTACTGAGATTTTGGAGCATAAATTGAAAATAACTAGTGTTCAGAAAGTGTTTCAAGTCAGCATCTTGATTCATTTACTGCAGAAACACTGCATTCGTTGTACTATTAAAGTCTTCTTTGCGTGCAACCCGTTTGCTGACTTATAGTATAGGCAAGTAAAGATTGAAAGATAACATTATTACGTGCTGCAAACCAGTCTACTACAATCCATGACTCTCTATTCTTTTTCGTTTATGTAGCCATTAAATCGCTATTTATTTTCCAACAATCAGTAGCTTTGAAGTCCCAAAATTTAATAAAAAAGTCATTCCTCTCTTTTTTAGTGCATTGGTCACAGAGTTAACAAACTTGTGCAAGATGTTTATTTGTGGGGAAAATGGAGTGCACTTTAAATTTTCGAAGGGTGTTTGGTTGCTGATGGAAAACTGAGAGAAAGTAAACTTTTTGAAACTTTCCAAAGAAAACTTTACTATAATCCAACTATTTTTTTTATGGAAAGTTTAACTTCTCTTCTATGGAAAGTTGAAGAAGATCTCGAAAAATTGATTTTTCAATCCTACAATATTCATATAATCAAATATCAAGACGATTGTGTCTACTCCCCTTAACTAACGCTAACCTCTGCTCTCTGTCAGGGGGTAAGCACATCAGCGCCGAAAAGTGATATGCGCTCCCCCAAAAAGTGTAAATTACTTTTTGGCGCTGATGTGTTTGCCTCCTAACAGGGAGCGGAGGTTAGCGGTTTTTAGGGGAACGGATACAATCCTCCCTCATTAAAAAAAAAAGGTTAAACTTGTACGGATGAAATAGTTTTTTTCTCTCTTATTTTTTCTTTCAACTTTCCCAGCAAGCAAACAGGAAGATAATGATATATTGTTTTTTGTCTCAACATTAGCTTACCTTGGCTGCACACCTCAGAGATTATGTTGTTTGCTTAATTACTTCTATAACGCCTGAACCTATTGCGCCGGAGTCATTTAAGGCAGATTTTGATATCCTTGATGACTTATGGCAACGAGTGACAAGATTGATTTGTTTCATAAGAACTCTATCAATGGAACTTCATTTTAAAATGGTAATACTACATTTTCATTGTTTCTGGGGGCAAATATGATAACAAAGGCATCATTTAAAATGAATTCATTTCATAAACCATGTCACACCAATGGTCAAGAAGCCAAAGACAAGAATGATGGTGAAACCCATCAACATTCGTGGTCCACCGTTGAATTGAGCTGCTGGATCTCACGATCATACATTCGTAGCATTGTCCAATATCTCTGGTGTGTATGACATCTTATTCCCCGTAGACCATTATGGGACTGATAAAGATGATACAAATGATCATCATCAATGACAAGTGCTTCCTTTTCTTGGGTTTCAGACCCAGATGACGACATAGAGACCATTTCATGGTTTTTGTTGTTGTTATTGTTGAGATCTTCAATGAGGGACAGGTTTTTCCCTTTAACCCCCAGATCGAATGGGCTGGTTTCAATTGGGCATTCAGGTTATTTTAGATCACAGGATTTTGGTTCTCTCAAAATTCGGCTAAGTCAAATGTATCAGCAAGAGAAACAGAAGGGAGAAGAGAGAAGATGGGAGAGTAAATGAGCAAAGGAAGAAAAAATAAAGGGGAAACAAGAAAGGAGATGTGAAGGAGAAGACAAGAGAGAAGAGAGGACCTTTATACTCACCATTGGTGATCGGAGAAGGTTTGATGAACGACAGGAGGTTCCAACGGCTATATTCCCAACTTTTTCGAAGTTGGAACTTGTCTTATTTTAAAATCCGACTGATCAGGTCAGATTTTGGCCAAAAAGGTTTTTATGCATAGGAAAACTTGATAGGGAAAACTATTTTTCCTAGTGTTCATTTTCCTAATCCAACCAAACACCAGCTCCACTATGATTTTTATCATGTCCGTACTGTTTACCGATATTTATTGTGTATAACTTGCAACTAAGCACAGCCGAAGTCTTGAATTGATTTTATAAGGAAAAACAATTTAATAATTGAGTGAAGTAAGGGGTTCACCGTTGGCCCATAGGAATTTTTACCCAAAAAAAAACGCCCCACAGGAGTTTACCAAGAATTTTCTTTTTAGTTAGAAACACCAATAAAAAGTTTTTAGAACAAATCCTTGCGAGTGCAAATGCCAGAGTGTGAATAAAACGGGCTGTTATTAGAATGACATCAGGGGGCTGACACATCAGTGCCGAAAAGTGACTTATACTTTTTGGGGGTGCTTATCACTTTTCAATGCTGATGTGTCCACCCCTGATGCCATTCTAATACATCAAGAAAAACTGATTTC
>JAOXJP010000003.1:8962157-8976878 GCA_025762735.1 Platanus orientalis | reverse complement strand
ATTTATTCTTCACTACTAAATTATGGGGGAGGGGTTGCCTTTAAATAGGCTTACAACTTTAAGAAATTGAAAACTTGCCAAAATTAGAAACTTCCTAAAATTCTAAACTTGCTACCCAAAGTTTTCTAAAAACTTGTTTTCCTAAAAATTAAAACTCAAAACTTCCTAAAAACACTATTCCTGTTTTTAGTGACCACCTCTTAGTAATTTGGTCATAACTTTTCCAAATCACCTCGGATTTGCGCAATCTTGGTCTCATTAAAAAGGTAACTGAATAACCTATCTAATTACACCAAAATCAGTAGGCTGAACATAAAAAACGGGATTACTCTAAAAAAACCCAAAGTTTGGCAGTATTGGCCTTATTACATGGACACATAAAATGTTGTACCCCTCCTTAAAAGACTCTAAATAATTCCACATAACATGTACACTTAAATCTAGCCATCTTATGTGGGGGTTCATACATAAGTCTTGCTTAATTGTTCGCATTAGAATGAGTTGTGTTGAAGAAATCAGGTGGCCGGAATTTGCAAATCTGCAGAGTACCAAAATCACTGCTGGAATCTTATAGAAGCTATCTACTGACCAAATCAGCTCTGTTAAATTCAGGTAATACAACCTTTGTTTTGTTAGGTCTTAAGTATCAATTAAATCTCTTCTTGACACCTAAGATTCCCCATAATTTCCCTTATTACATTTCTATTTAGTTAGGTCTGTTCTTGCTTCCATATTTTTATATACCAGAAAATTCTGGGTAATATAAACCTCAGAAATTGCCCCCTTATTGGTTTTCTTTTCTTCAATTTCTTTTTAAGGTTTTTCTCTTTTATCAATCCCCTTCCTTTTCCTGCAATTGCCTCTTAGAAGCCCTTTTATTTCTGAAAGTTATGGTTATGTTTTAGTTCCCAGTTCTAGGGTTTCTTCTATTAAAGTGTTCTATTGACTGATATTTTTATAATTTGATAAATCAACTCTTGTTAAAATGAGTTGATATTTTGAACTTAGACCTATTATAGACCTCAGTACCCACCTGTAAAAGTAAATAAAATTCTGACACACGACTGGGGGTATTTTGGCAATTTCACGAATTCTGACCCGAAATTCTAGAATTGCCCCTATTTGATATTTTGTCTTTTAAAAAAGCTTATTTTAGCTTCTGTTAAGCTCATTACAGTAGGTTTCCCCTGCTTTACTATTCTTGTCTCAATTGCTGATAACAGAGATGTGTCTGAGAAATTTCTTGTGGAATGATTTTCTCTAGGGAAGAAGATATCATTTTGTGGACTCGAAGTTGGTTTGTCAGAAATAAGATACCTACCAAATCTCTTATCCACTGTACAAAAATAAGATCATAAATAGAGCAAGGGAGAGACCATGAGATATTGAGATGAGCGAAAAGAATATCAAGTGATTGAGGGTAAGAATCATATCCAAAACTAAAGTCCATAACAAGAAACTAACTTTTGAAGGAATACCCGGGTCCCAAATACCATTATGAGGAAAATAATAGACTGCCTAATTATCAAGCCCATTAAAGAAAGACATGGTAGAAAATGACCCTTTTTACTAATCCCCCACCAACTCAACCATCACATCCACCGTCGGGCAAAAATCATTAATTAATACTAGTATTCTCTGCAACTCCACGAATTTCTAGTCATTTAAACTCCTTCGTAACCTATGAAGCCATGCACCACCCCTCCTTCCCCAACATAGCGCTCCATAATAGATCCAAACTTATTATCAGCCACCCTATAAATGCTCTGGAAAGCCTCTTTAAGAGGAACATTGCCACTATAAATTCCCCTAGAACCTAATCCCCACCCCAGAACCAATATTGAATTCAATGAACTTCCAAACCTTAGATTTACCTCCAAGTATCGATTTCCAAAAACCCGTTCCATATCCCCGAACTCATCTCTCTATGGTCCTATTCTAATTTCATCCCATACCTGGCCACTACTACTTGCTCCATAAACTATCCCTTTGGACCCCAAAACATCAAAGCTATTTCCCAAGAAGGGCCTAATTTTGAGATCTTATCCTTTTAAAACCCAAACCACCATACTTGATTGGACGACACACTGTCTTCCACTCCACAAGGTGGTATCTCCTAGCCTCGACATGATCATTCCAAAGGAAAATTTTCAGATGACTTTCTATTTTTCTCAACAGAGGTAGGGATGGTAAATAGAGAAAGAAAGTAATTTGAAATGCTAGAGAGTGGGCTTTTTACAAAGGTCAACCTCCCTTCCACCTCAAGCTCCCAAACACCCTTTGTTTTATAATTAACACCCAAAGGAAGACCCTGTTAAGAAAAGAGGAGACTTCCAATTTTGCAAAGTAACACATTGGCAAGTGATTGAATCTCAGCCTCCTCCCCCACTTGAATATTTCACATCTATGCAAGATTATTTTAAGACCTGAAATTGCTTCAAAACATCTCAAAGTGTATCTCAAAATAATTCACTTGATTCAATGGAGGGCCATTTGGTATGGTCAACTTTTGGAGCCATATTAGGTTTAAATTGGGGTTGGATGAGGATATCAGATTTTGGGAAGATCGTTGGTGCAATGAAGTTCCCCTAAAAGAGGAAAGGATTAATAGGATATTTGAGAACCATGCGGAACCCTTGTACAAGGTGTATTGAAGAGCTTGTGATAGGTGTATGTGGAGGACCTTATCCTAGAAAGATTTTGCAAATTGGTTAATTCTTGAATAGCTTCCTTTAGCTGTTGTAGGCGCTTGCTGTTTTGGGGATGTCTTATCCCTTTTTTAATAATAATTTATTTTCTCTTATCAAAAAGAAAAAAAAAATGGATTTTTTTTGCTGAATAACAAAGGTATATTGATTGAAATTGAAAGACAACCGAAAGTTTTGGAAGATTACATGGAATAGGAGAAAATGCTTGGAAGTGGACTCCACACCATTCCAAGCCCAAAGAAAAACATAAAAAAAACCCATACAAACAGTTAGGCCAAAAATTACATCATTGTTTCCTCTTCTAGAGATCCCACAAAGATGGAGCTTTTGTCAACCCCCCTCTTAGCCAATCTATCCACCTTCTCATTCTCCTCTCTAGGGATCCATTTGAATGAGATATTCAAAGAAGATGCCAGAAATACGGCTTCCTTGATAATGTGGGATAGTTTCCAAGGCCCTCCCTTGTCGTTGGCCATCCAACCAATGACTATCACCGAATCCCCTTCCACCTCTATTGCTTGAGCTATGATTCTTCCCTCGTGGATTAATCGAAACCCGAATACAAGTGCTTTTATTTCCACAATCAATGAGTCACCAAAGTCTAGTGGTCTTGAATATGCAATTGTGCATGTGCTTGATGAGTCATGTCTCAAACCTCCTATACCGGATTGGCCTTGGTTGCCAAAGGAACTACAATCAAAATTCAATTTCAATATATCTTCCCCCGGTGGCGACCATCTATGAAACACTTGCTGGGGATAGAAGGAGGAGTCAATGATAATAGGGGAATTTCAATTTGGTCATCAATAAGCAGGGTTCCATAGCCATGAACTATGATTATATGTGTGGTGATGCATAGGCTCACATCATTAGAAGGAACTTGAATTACTGGGAAATTGAGGAGATGAGTAGGCTCCTAGGTGTGTTAGAGGGTTTTAGGTTGAATCCAATAGAGAAAGATGGGTCTGGGGTCTCAACAATAATGGTATCTTTATTGCTAAATCCTTTTTCATGCGCTTGCAAATGTCATCCGTAATCTGTTTCAGCATAAGGGCATTTCGGTGACAAGAGTCCCTTTCAAGGTTAATTTACGATGTAGAATGGTGGCCTAAAATGTTGTAGGATCCAAAGGGAGAGGATTCCTACACTAATTAGTTAAAGTGCGAAGCCTAAAATTGAATCTTGAATTAATAAAGAATGTTGGAAATTGAAAGAAAGTATTCAAAAAATCAAATCTTTCAAAGAACCAATTCAAGAATGATTTAATGTTAAAAAAGAAACAAGAAATTAAAGAGACTAAAGAGAAATTGAGCCAAGCAAGAGCTAAACTGGAAGAGGGTAAAAAATCCCCAAATTGGGAGATTTCAATTTTGAAACCATAAAATTATGGGGACAAGGTGGGATACCTAGCCGCCCACCCTAGTTTATATGTGGTAGTAGTTTTATAAAATAAAATTCAAAGAAAAAGAGGTATTTGGTGATTCGGTTGAAAGAGATGGATTTCTTGATTAGGGTTTTAAAAGAATTGGGGAAAACTTCAAAAAAGGTAGATGGTTTAGAATTTGGGGAAAAGTTGGTAGATGGATTTATGGGATTAAGATGAATCCAGAAGGTTTCGTTCTTGCTTGGAGGTTATTCAAAATCCAGAAGAAGGGTAGGACCTTGTGGGATTTGATTTGCATTGCAACTTGCTGGTGTATTTGGCTTGAAAGAAACCAGAGGGTTTTTTAAGGATGTTCTGAGCCAACTATGAATATTTTCAAAAAAATGAAGGACTTTCTTGCTTTTGGGGTATCAAGTGCAACCTTGGGGAGGACTATTCGGTGGCTAATTCTAAAAGGGTTTGGTGTAATCTTTTCATGTAGTGCTTTTCTTCTTTCTTTCTTGTTGCTTTCTGTTTCTTTGTTGTGTTTGGGGATTCCTCATCCCTTTTCTCTTAATGAAAATTTTCATTTTTAAAAAAAGGAATTGAAGATTGGATGGCTAAATTAAAAGCAATTTGAAAAGTTATGTTGTTGGAAATTTTCTGTAGCACAGAAAAATCAAGAAAAAGAAGAAAAGACCAAGAAACTAATAAAGGAGATGAGAATGTAAAGAGTGGATAGATGAAGGAAATAAAGATCAAGAGATGAAAATAAGAGATCAATAATGCAAATAAAGGAAAGAAAGAGAAGAAGAAGGAAGATGATGACGTTAGGAGAGAAAGAAAGAAAAGTAGAGGCAAAGAAAGAAAGAAGAAGAGAGATGGGAATTACTCACTTTACATGTGAGGGATTTTTAGAGAGAGACACCAAGATCCACGAGCTCTTAAAAGAATTTTTCTTTATTCCAAAAGCAAACTGATTGTACAAGAGGCTTAGAAGCCTATTCATAATATTTTTCTTCTAAAATTTGACCAAAATACGACTCATAGAGGGTTGTACGGCCAACAGTCTAAATCCCTTCTAAAAACTTAAATAAAACACTCAAAAAACTCCTATAACTTTTCTAATTTATTCCTAACTCCCCTACCCATGGCTCGTGTGGCCTTGTTACATAGAAATCACTCATAAATCCCCCTAAAAACATAAAGAAAACAAGAAAAATAAATATTAAAATGGTGAATAGCATATAGATCACTTGGTTTTCTTTGGGAACCATCGACTTGGCTACACATGGGTTGATATTTCTCTAACCACTGCATCATAAAGAACATGCAAAAAATTATACCAATTTAAGGAATTAAGAACTTGTCTTAAAACACCCCAAACAATAGCAAATTTTAAGGAAAAACTTAGAACAAAAAGAAAGAATCAAAATAGAAGAAATTAGGAAGAATGGAGAAGAAAAGAAAGAAGAAATTAGGGGAAAAGTCCAGAAAGGTAAATGTGGAATTTCTGGGCAAACCCACAAAATTACCAAAATGCCCCTACTATTGTGTCAGAAAATTCTGAATTTTTTTATAGTAAGTTCTGATGTCTTTGACGGTTCTATAGTCCAAATTTCATTAATTTTGGATCAAAGTTAAGGGAAATATTCAATTCAAGGTATTTTCTTGGAAGAAGACATGGGGGTTATGCGAAGAGGTTTGGGTGATGGAAGAAATTCTAGGGTTTTTTGAAAGGGAAAGATGGGAGGATGGTAGGGTAGGTTAGTTTTCAGGTTTAGATTCAAGAACACCCAACAATAAAGGGATCTTGAATGGGTTTTTGATACATCTTTAGTTAAAGAAACAATATTCAACAAGCAAGAATAATAATCAAGAAACAAGAAAGCAAGAAAGAGAAAGAAGAAGAAGAAAGAAGGAAGGATTAGATGTCGAGAAAGAGAAGAGAGAGAGATTACCTCTTACTTGTGGCAAGGGAGAAGAAAAGAGGAGAGAGTGGGGATCCCACAGCTACAACCCAAGAAAAGATAAGGTACCCACTTGTGGGACTCCAAAATCACACCAATCTTTATTCAATATTCAAAACTGAATTACATCCTAAAGCCTTCTTCTATTTATAATTGACTCACGAGACTCCTTAATCCATTAGGACTCCTCTTCTAAACCAACTTCAACAAAAGACTTCTTAAAAGACAAGACTCCTATTTTTAAAAGACTCATAATTAAAACTCCTTAATTATTTTTAAACCCCTGGCATTTAATGCTTTATTATAAAACCCTTGATTACTTTCCTAAATGATGCAACACTAAATTTTGAACATGGTGTTAGGGGAAAGAGATGACTAAGAAAGAAGAGGGAGAAAAAAAGATTGCCTAGGCCTCCACCTACCTCATACAAACCCTAAAGGGCAAACCACTCCTGGTTTTAGGTTCAACAAAACACTTGCAAGATAAAAGACCACCAAGTCGTGAAGAAAAAAAACACAAATTTTCATTCAAAATTAATCACCAATCCTCATTCTACATGTGTGGATGGGTTTTATAATACCCTCCACCAAGCAAAATTACAAAAATCAATCCCAAAGAAATGAAATAACAACTAACCTCCTAATAAAATTAAAGAAGCTCATACATAACTTCCTAGACTCCTCTAATTGCAAACAAGACCCTAAACTACTAAAACCTTTAAATAAAGATCTTTACTGCTGAAAACTAAAGGAAAATAAATTCAAAACAGTTCCAAAACAGTTCTCACGATCACACTTGATGTGCCCATGGATGGGACCCACCCACGCCATGTGGGCTTATTAGTTTATTTGAGGCTTCTGAGCCCCAGTGTCAATCCAATTGGATGATCCTAACCATCCAATCAAAAGAGTATCTATAATTTTACTTGACAATGTAAAAGAGAGGTCTGTTTTTCATATGGTGGGGGTGCTAGAAAACATTAGATCCAGCTGCAATGTGAGAGAGTTGGGGTCATCAATTGAATAGTCGGGGCTTGTCTGCATGTTTGCTATGTGAATATGTTTCGGTCTTCAGATCATAAAAAAGCATTATACTACATTGCACTATGAAATCTGCAGCTTATAAGTTTTGTTTTTATATTTACTTGAATGAGCAGATTCAAATGCATTTCATGTGTCTCTTATCTCTATACTTCTACCCTTGTTTCAATATTTATATTTCAATGTCAAAGTCAAAATCTGACAATTGCTTCTAAATAGAGTATGTGTTCTGTGATCCACTTCAGCTCTAATATTTTATAGATTTCATCTCTTATGCATGAGGTGGATAAAATTTTTTAAAGTTACTTGGCACCTGAAACAATCTTATTCTGTACTTGTAAGTGCTTGTTAACCTATCTGTCTGTTTTGTTTCTCATCTTTTCCTTGCTTGTCTTTCCAGTTGGTCGGGCGGTTGGACAACAGTGCTGTTTCTGCCACTGGCGCAAAGATGGCATTCAAGTCCAATGAAGAGATTCAGCTTCAGGTGAGATCTGTTCCTCTGGATGAAGTGATCCCAGAATCAGAACGGGTGATTTTGCTCAAGATTGATGTTCAGGGTTGGGAGCATCATGTATTGAGAGGGGCCTCTAAGCTGTTGTCGAGGAAGGCAGGTGAAGCTCCATACCTAATCTATGAGGAAGATGAGCGGTTGCTGCAAGCCAGTAACAGCACAGCCAAAGAGATCCGGAAGTTCCTTGGTAGCATGGGTTACCATCACTGCACTCAGCATGGTACAGATGCTCATTGCACCAAGGGTGGTTAGAGAGCTTTTCAAACCCAAACAGAGCCCCACAGCATGATTGCAATTTTTCCATTTTCCCTTACAAGAAGTGAATTTCATGGAGTGATAAATACCTATTATGACTCTTGAGGCGGGCCACCGCAGTTTTGTTGAAAATAGAAGGATTGCATGAATCTGGGAGTTTTCTAGTGGCACTACTGGGTGAGTGTCTCTGTATTCAGCTTTACACCAGTGGTAAAACTGATTCAGGTATGAGTATCTAACGGATCTGGTACAAGAGGAGAACAGAAATTAAAGTTTTGTGAAGCTGGTTGGCAAGCTCATGTTCTGACCTGGATCCACACTTGCCAGTCTAGAAGCATTCTTTGTTCTTCCAGTCCTGTTCTTTGGTTATGTTTGTGATGTTTGTCTTACTTCTAACTTTGTAATTTCTGTTGCTTCAGACATCAGATTGATCTAAATCTTGTTACTATTAATTGTTGAGGTAAATTTGCTTAATTACTTTTGAGGGCTCGTAGCCCCCCCTCTACATCTTCCTCACGGCTATTTGTTCCCCGGTCCCTGGAGAGATGCGGAAGTATGCTTATATCTTCGTAGTTTGCTGCATCAATTGATACGAACCTAACTGATGCTTTTAAAACACTTTGTATCTCGTTTCTTTACCTCTATAAAGTTACAGTTTGTTTACGTATCTTGTTTGGTTTTTCCACTAAAACGGAGCTCTTTACATTCTTTCAAATGGTTGTGGCCAACTCCCCTATGTATATATCTACCTGCAGCGGGAATTAAAAAAATAGTTTTATTTTCTTGCAATTCTCATCTTCCCTCTACGAAGTACAGACATTGATTTACCTCTATGTATCAATCTGCAGAGGGGAATAAAGACCTTAATGCAGTGTAACAGCTTGTAAACCGATTCATGGAGCAATTGTATCACGAGGAGTACAGAACTACTCATAAACTTTAAACGGTCTTAACTTTTGATTATGATAGTGTACGATTTTGAAGTTTAAATATAAAAAATGATGGACTCGATGAGCTCTATGCTGTACTAAACTGCTATTGACGTTTGAGACTGGGAAGACCCCAAAATTCCATTGTTTAGGGTCCGAAATGGTCAATTTAAGTAGCTTGTGGATCGAGTGGTCGAACCTTGGAACAGATGTTCCTCAATGTCGACAGCGTCGACCATCTCAAATCAATTGGTTCTCGACTAGACGATTCGGTCAATGGAAATTGTATCACTGGAGGACCCCATCTGCCTTTCATCAACGGAGTTACAGAGCGGAAGTTGAGGCTGTGGAGGAACAAGGTGAGCTTGCTTGCTTGCTTGACCAATAATAAATTCTTGTGGCACCATAGTTTTTCTTTATCAAATTATTATGAAAGTTTCCTCTTCCTTTTTTATCCAAACACACACCCATAAGTTAATTTTCTTTTGATCTAGAGCGAGAATATGGACGGCTGATGAAATCATGATGATTAGCATTTTTCTTCTGAACTCCAAAAAAAAAAAAAACTCTTTCTGATTTATCAGAATTCAGGTATATCGTGCGGCCATGCAGTGCAAGGGTTGTATGATAACACACACTGACGATAAAATAACATGTAGATAACTAATATAATTATTAACATGTGGTTAATGCCTAATCAAAATATGAGTAACATAATTAAAATAAGAGACGAAGGACATATGATTATATCATAACAGCAAAACTACACCAAGATGGGAAACACACATTTTTATTTTTATTTAATTTACAAAAAAAAAAAAAATGATTGATTTTATCAGAACCAGATTTGTAAAAAACTAGTCTGTTTTGACCAGTTTTGACATTTTTTTTTCCAGAAGATTATGGTTTTAAACTTCGATAGAACCATCACTTTGTCCGGTCTGATTTTCAAAACGAAGGCTGGAACAAATCAGGATGCTTCGGCAATAAATCTCCACAAGACGGGATTTGATGCGACCCTAGGCTGGTTCTATTTGATTGCTTGGAAAGTTGAAAATTTTGTGGAAAAGTAAATTTATTTTTCTAATTGCTCACCTTTCCTTATGTTTGATTGGGTGGGGAGTTTTAGAGATGGAAAATGAGTTTTCCTAACCACCCTCCAACTTTCCCAAAAATGGAGCTTATTTTTTTTGTTTAAAAAAAAAAAGGTTGGATTTTTGCATTTCCTTTGAAAAACTTACAAAAAATTTAGCTTCCCCTCAATTTTCCATTGACAACCACACTCTTTTAAGAAAGTTGAAGGAAATCATATTTCACTTCACTTCTCCAACTTCCTATGCAATCAAACGGAGACCTAAAGTCAGACTAAGGTAAGAATGATATTAAGGGTTGACACATCAACACCTAAAAGGTGATTCAGACTTTTTGGGGGACAATTTTTGCACTGATGTGTCAGCCCCTAATGTCAGTCTGACCTTAGGCTGACATTCGGTGGTTGGACCAGATCCTTACGGGATCTGAGCACTGGTAATCAATTGTTTGGTAGGGTTTATTGAGAATGATGCACCTCAAATCCAAGTCATACATTTCCTGACTTGAATCGTCTCCATGAAGGCACATGAAGTGGTAGAGGACGTGAACATACGGGTTGACGAGGTGACTAATGGGCGGCTCATCAAGGATCTTCTTCCTCATGCATCTATCGATAGAAATTCAAAGATCGTGATTGCAAACACGCTCTACTTCAAAGGGTCATGCTGCAAAAGTTTTGATAAATAAAAAACTAGAAAATCTGAATTCCATCTCCTTGATAGGAACTCGATTCAAGTCCCTTTCATGACTAGCCAAAATGATCAATTCATCAGCTCTTTCAATGACTTCAAGGTCCTCAAATTTCCTTATAAACAAGGTGAAAATGATACAAGACGCTTTTCCATGCATATCTTTCTTCCCAACAAGAGAGATGGGCTTCATAATCTGATCAAGAAGGTGGATTCTGATTCAGGATTCTTGGATCACCATCTCCCCATGCAACAATGAGTCAAAGTGAGAGATTTCAGGGTCCCAAAGTGTAAGTTTTGAGGAGGGATTAAAACATCAATTAGTCATGCACTGTGCATTCTTACAGTGTCCTATTCACGAGACAAGTCATTCACAAGGATCAAGTTGGTTCATGCAGTTGCGAATTACAAGTTGTCTTTTACCTTAGAATCTAAACCAGTTCATCCATAGCTAGAAGGTGCTGTTATCACATTTCTTGAAGGTAGTCGAGGCCTCCCATAAAATGCAAGAGATTATGTCAAGCTATCTCCAAGATACAATCTAGCATGGGTAGAACCATTGTCTCTTTACGAACTTGCACGGTTCGACAAAGATGAACAAATGTCACTCAAGCCCATATTTCAAGTCAGGTTTTTCTTTCAAAAACTCTTATTTTGGGAGTCATCTGTTTTCCCAAAATTTTTGCAGCATAATGCCATTACAGATTCATGTAAATGAATAAGTAATCATCTCAAGAAGATCAAGGTAATCTCACATGAACGATAGTACCAATCTTCAAGAGGAAGCTCACCCACAATTGCATGTGATCTCTCACAAGTGTGAGTGCTAACTGTGGAGATGCTCACTCAAGAACTAGAGGTTTGAGCATGCCGAGATTTGGTCCCAGGGATCATAATAACAGAGGAAAGCAGATGGAGAGAATCGGTAGAGATTCCATCATACTAGGATCGCATCCCTTTCATTAGAGTTCTTAACTCCGGTAAACTCATATAGGATCACATCCCTTTTCTTTAGAGTTCAGCAACTCTAGTCAACACATAAAGATGCCAACCTCTTTCTCTTCCTTTTTTCTTCTCCGGGGTCTGTTACAGTTATGTTCAATTACTATTCGTTTTAGTCGAAATTTGAGCAACATAACATTATTGTGACTGATACTCCAACAATTGTGTTCTTCACTCATGAGACTGAGATTCCTCTTAAAGAGAGTCTCTAATCTAGAGTGGATGCTTCTCATTGTATTCGAGTCACCTCTCTTGTTGGAGAGGGTCGATCCAAGGGAGTAGACGATTCAAGATCTCTATCGAGCTCTTCTCAAGGAAAAGAGGGAGTTTATGAATCGTGTGGAGCATAAGATAGAATCAAAGGAAGGAGGTAAGAGGTGAAGTAGCTTCTCAACTTAGTTCCTTCTCTTTCTTCCTCTCTCTCTTCTACTCTTGTTTTCTCAAATTTTCTAAAACCAACCTCACAATTTTGCCTCTGTATCTCTCTTAGCGTCTCACATATCTCTCCATTTAGTTTGTGCCTCAATCCTGCATTTACTGTAGAGGGAGAGAGAAGTAGCATCCGCGAATGAGATTTTAAATTCATTCTCGAGCCATGCTTTAATAATTTAAAGCTCCACTCGTAGTGCCTTAATATTTTATATATAAAGCATGAGACAATATCCATTCCTTTATATTTTTAAATATAAAGCACGAGACAACTCGCCGCAAGAGTCATTGGACTTTGTGCATGAAACAAGTGGGAGAAAGAGAGGAATGCATTCGTAGCCTTGTGCCCCATTCACACATGACCTTTATATTAAAATATATTTAACAATCTCTCACTTATTTTAATATTTTGAAAAACATGTATCAATGGGCATTGAGAGAGGTTGCCATGCATTGGTATAGGTAGTGCCAGCCTTGAACCCATACTTTAGTGTAAACAGGTTTTAATTCATCTGAGACTTGATGGATTAACCTTGAACTGTTATCATTGACAAACTAACTTGTCACATGCATAGTCCTCCATTAGTGAGGTTTTCTCATTTATTTAGATACATGCTTCAAGGTCTATGCATTATCCTGGTTTATTGAGGTGCTCTAGAGATAACCTTAATCTCATAGGAAATGACTAACTTCCACACTTAGAAAGGTGAGTTTCTGCTAAGGGCGTATATTAACCCCATCCCAATTTGGGACTATAGATCTCATTAAGAGAACCTCTGCGTTTTCATCCATCATCATCCACAGGTAAGCATTTGCAGGTAATCAAGCACATGTTCTACAAGTATAGCCTTCTGTATGAACATCTCATTTGTCATCTACAAGAACAACCATCTGTAGGCTCACCATAGGAAGGGATACATTTCATTAATTGAAATTGTGCTTGCAAGTGGATTATATCTGGTTGTTTTCCCATTGAACTATGATGTCTAGGTTGGTTTCCAGTTGAACCTTAGACGGCAAGGTTGGTTTCTCATTGAACCTTGGACAACTCGGTTAGGTTTCGACTAGATACACCTCAAAAGGCTTGATAGTCTCATTCCCCTCGATGTACTGGTGGTTTTAATTCTAGTTGGGCCCTTTAATTCTTGGGTCAACCATCTCATCATTGGCCTTACATGTTTAGATTATCTCACATAGCCATCCATGTACAAAGCTTTTTATTATGCATGCATTCCCCATATTTAAATTAGTGCTTATTCATTTCATGCTTCAAGTTTATCACCTATAATTTTCAACATTTAAGTCCTTAAGGTATAAAACCTGGATTTGTTGCTAGTGTCCTTTAGGCTCATGGACATGAAATTCTACAATTTAGTGTTCTTCAGGTACATTGACCTAGAATACTTATCACGTGCATTAGACAAATAAATCTGGAATTCTTGCAGAGTTAGTCATCAGGCATATTATCCCGGGAGGCTCATCATGTGTTTCTAGTATGACACTTATCATGTTTGATACTTTCCTTCATCAGACATCATAAGCCTGGATCATTTCAAGTGGTTATAGCCTTTTTTAGGGCTTTATCTAATTCAATGTGTCCACTAGTTAGCTTCACAACGACTATTCTCGATGTCACATCCATGAGAAAATCTTATACTCTGATTTTAATGACTTGGTTACAAATCATGTTCTTCTGGATTACATGGAACTTCACCTCTTATCCCAACAGACATGAATTTAGGTGTTTAGTACACCAGGTAGTTTTGCTTCGTATCACATATCAACAGATACTTTGTAAATGGATTTCACAGTTCATAGCACTCAAGCATATTGAACAGACATGGATTTTTCAATCTAGTTCTTTTTACTTATATCCTTAGTGTATCAACTCAGTAGAATAATGGTGATAAGTTTGACGCTTTCATCATATGCCTCAAGCATGTTACTTTATCTAAGTTTTATGATACACTTTATCCATTGGTCATTAGACTCGATCAGATATTTGTGTCATTAGCTTACAGCTGGTATTCTTTTATGATTGGTTTATAACCTATTCACAGTAGTCTTCACCTCAGAGCTAGTAAACGCAATGTCATCAGCTTCTATCCGGTATACTTTGAAATAATTGTTGATATATGTAGTGTAAATCAACCTTCTAAGGGTTTTCACTCAGTACATGCTTGAACTAGTTATGACATTCCTTCCATCTTCATAAATAGGTAAATTTACAAAGTCATTTCAACAATTCTCAGTGTCATTCATGTCATTTCATTAACGAAGGATTCTCTATTGTGGAGTTATGTCACATGCATCTCATTGTTGGACTTAGAGTGAACACACATGTCTAATCAATGGATTTGAGACCATTGCCAGCACAAGACTTCCACACAGTTTATAAAGACAGGTGGGGAACCACATTGATCCTTATGAGGATCTTAACAGTTTCATGCTTATTAAAACACAATTTAAATTCAGTCAATTACATGTGGATTTTCTAATTACACTCCTTGTGAGATAGTATTTCTCATTTACATGATTTGACGTCAAGAGATTTTGTCTCTAGACCATCACCATTCTATGGTGGTTAACCCCAAGGGCACAGGATAGTGAGCTAATTGAAATTCTATCCTAGAGAGGGGGGGTGAATAGGATATATCGTACTCTTTTAATTTTAACTTGATTTGCTTTGATTTATTTAACAATCCCTATTAGTTATTCTACTACTAGATTGA
>JAOXJP010000003.1:8946582-8958089 GCA_025762735.1 Platanus orientalis | reverse complement strand
TATACTATTGATAATTTTAAAATAATTAGTATATTATATATTATACATATATATTATGTATGTAAAAGTTTGGGCCTTGGGCCCTTGTCGGGCCTAACTTGGGTCAGACTTTTTCAGGCCAAGCTAGGGCCAGGCCAGCCCATACCCACCCATAAATGAGATGATGGTTTTGTAATCAATTCATTCATATTTATGCTGATTTGTTAACTACAATTAGAAATGAAGTCATCTTAGGTTTTTCTATAAAATGAAATGTCTTATACACAAATTGCTGCAAATTTGAATGAGTTCATTATAAACCATCAATGGTAGCATCTCACGGCCACTAATGCCTCGAGAAATTCAAATGAAATTGTTTCATTACAGGTGGCTGCCAAAAGCAGCCTTAGTATTTGGACTCTTAAGTCGATTTATTATCACAATAAGTAATATTTCATGATTTTTCCAGGCCTATGAAGGAATCCAAAGCTCTGTACTATAGATTGTTTAGGTGTTTTTTAAACTTGGCAAACATAAGACAAGAGAATAGACATAATGATCATAAATCAAATAAACAAGGTCAATTTTTTACCGTCATTTCACCTTAGCACCCTCCCCCACAAGAGCTAACAACATAACAGTTTTTCTTCGAAATCCAACAGGAAACACAACCTATAATCAATACTTCTTAAGTAATTTGTCTGGAACTAACTTGATTTTATGTATACCCACACGAATCTAGAAAGAATATCAATTCACAACCATACACCAAAGACCAAACACCCACCGTTATGCCACCAATACACGTACAAAGCAATTTGCTTTCAGTTCATCTGGAAAGAGGGGGAGAGAGAGGGAGTTTATACAGTAGAGTTAAAACATATACAGGAGATTGACCACATCAGAAATAGAGCTGCCTACACTGTGCTACTGTGGCCTCGAGTGGGCAGTATGGACACTTGAAAGTGCGGGAGCTATTCTTTGATAGCTTCACGATCGACTGTTTGCAGAGCACGTGCCCGCAGGGCATCAACATGGGCGGGTTCTCATCACTACCTTGATCCCTGGAGACTGGACAGACAAAGATGGAGTGGAACTGGAACTCCCTCCCCAAATCCAGTGGCACTGGTAACTGCTTCATCGTCTGCCATTCCTGCTTCTTCGCAGCCATCACAAATGCTAGCTTCAACAGGGTAGGCAACCCTTGGACCCCAGCCGCTATCACCACACTCAAGGGGCTCTCATAGGATTGCCCCAGAAGACTGCAGAACTGCTGGGTCAGTTCATCAGCCAGCTTCTCCCAATGAGTCGGAGACAAAAACTTAGCGTATGGGGAGCGGTCGAGCCTACCCACCCACAAGAGACAGCCCATGACCTTCTGGATCTCAGACATATGCTGTGAGGCAAAAGGAGCAAGGTAGATTCTGGCATACTTGAGTGCATCAGCTTTGCTCCAGTTCTCCAGTATCCACAAAAACTGCAACTGGTGAAGTTTCAGCTCAAGAGTCGAACCATTCTGCAAGAGCCTGTCACAGTTGGTGGTGGCCCAGTTCAGTGCGTGTTCAAGGTTTCTAGACCTCATGGCCTCAAGTATCTGATACATCTCCATAAAAGCAGATTTAAGGGTGTTGTCCTCTGGTTCTCTGGCTTCTTCTATGAAAGAATCACCCAGATCAAACAGGCCTTGCCGATAGAAATGGCCAGCAATGATCTGGTTTACAGTGTGGATGTCAAAGTCAACATTCCTGTAGGCCTTAGATATGTCCGGATTAAAAGATTTCTCAAGGAGCTTCGCATACTTGCTCAACCCCACATTCAGCTCCTTCTGTGATCCTTCTAGTTGATTAAGTGGACCCATATCATTTAGCTTAGTGTTAAGTTCAGTAAGGATGGTTTTCTGATCAGCTGGGGAAATGGCATCATGGAATGAGTGCATTTTTTCCAGTGCCTGCTCAATTTCTCGGCCAACCTGGTCGATTACTTCATTGGTTTTAGAAGAAGATAGCCTCTGCTTCTTAGCAATACGGTCAAATGTATCTTTAACGGTACTCAGCTCCATTGTCTACTCGTCAATAGCCTGCTTGACTTCTGAACTAGATTGGCACGTGGTCAAGATAACAAGAACCTGCAAGAAAGTGATAGGCACAAAGCTAACAATAAGGACACTCAACAAGGAGGAATAGGGATGCAAAAGGATGGTTAAACATAAAATGTACAACTAAAACATATCATTCGACATTGATCACAAGACCTGGTCAAATTGGAAGTGGTGGGTTCACAAAGCTTCAGAAGTGTCATTTCAACATGGAACTATGGAAGCCATTGTCTCTATAGTTGTTTTTGTGCTTCATACCAGATATCCATATGTTCCATACTTTGGCAATAAACTCCAGAAATTTCGATGATCATAAAGCAGCATACAAAGAACTATGTAAATCTACTTCAACTAGTAACTATCAGACCATGAAACTCAGAAATAATTGACATCAAAGAAGCATCACACTTAAACCCCAATTGAACTTATATGATTAAAATGATCTGTACCATTGAACCTCTATAAAACGTTAGTATGGTACAACAGAACAGGGATAAAGTAGAAACTCGTAAATTCCACCACTACATTTACACAACATTAAAAAATGCCCATGGAGGAGATTCAAGCTGTCTACATAAATCCATGGTTTTAAACCGTGACTAATGTTTTAAAAACTCGGAACTGATCAGCCAGAACTGGACCCCTGAACAATTCATTCTGCTCCCAAACCCATATATGCATCAAAACAAGATTGAGCCTTCTAACCAGCCAATTAATGGGGAGAAACAGGTAACCGGGATGATTAAACCCCTGACCTGGATTTATTGAATGTTTTTTTTGTTTTTATTTGGATAAAATGAAGGGCAATAAAAAAAAAAATTTGAAAGAGCACGCACCCATAATTAAAATATCCCAATTCAATCAAAACTCAACAACACAGACCACTTGAAACTCAGCAAGAGCTGATGACCTGAAGAAAAAAAAAGTAATTCCTTTACAACCCTATGGGCAGAAACAAATTCTTCTTAAAAGTTTTTTGAGTTCCTTTCCTTCCAAAAACTCCAACCCAATGGAAAAGTAAAGCATCCCCCATAAATTATGATCCCTTCTTAACGAATCTGTCAAACGCCAACAGTTAACAGGTCTAAAATCTTCTCAGAGAACACCTAAGAAACCCCAGAAAGAGAGAAAAAGTCCAACAACAGCTCCCTATCAAATAGATGCCACATAAAAAGATGGTCCACCGTCTCCGAGATAGAAAACACATATTTACAAGCCTCATACCCAGTGCATAAGATAATCTACAATAAGAGTTTTAATTAATGTTTTCTCCAGGAAGCTGTCCAAAGGAAAACACTAATTTAATACGCACCAGGGACAATTTGGATATCATGGCGAACCAAAAAATGACTTGACAAAGAACTTGTTTTTGGCACCGAAATGATTGCCTTATCCAAACTAGCAAGAAATTGAATGAAAGACCGAATCTCCCAGCCATTCATGTTCTATCATAATAAGTTTAGGAACCCAAGTCAATCTCCTCCCTTTCCCAAGTAATCAACAACAGTGTTACTATTGGGAGCAATTTTGTAGGTATCCAAGAATGAGTGATTGAGAGAAGTAACCCTGCACCCACATCTCCTCCCAAAATCTGATCTTCAAGCCCAAGCCTACTCTTATTAGTTAAATCCCCTTAGGAAGCTTTTGAAAACCTTTATGATACTAATAATCAAAACAAACAAACAAAAAAAGGTCGTTCGAACTAATGAATCTCCGGCTACGGATGGCAAATGCAGTTGGGTGCGATCAGGTATGCTATATTCTGATTGAGTCGAGGAAGAAGGTGGTCTTGAAGGGGAATTTGAGGATACATATTCCCAGGCGCTAATTTTACCCAACAGGGAGTTGGGGGGGGGGGGGGGACTTTTCTACGGAAAGATCGATGGTGTATTTACAGGAGAATGGGGAGGATGATTTTGGCATGGAGGCAGAACCCATTGTGATGTTGCCGCCCTCTTATCAATCAGACTGGTTTATCAAAAAGGTTGCTGAGGTAAAACGGAGACTAGGCTATTCTTTTCAGGAGATGAAACATCATGTTGAGGAATTCTTCAAGGAAATTGAGAGAAAGCGCAGTTGGAGTCCAAGGAAAGCCAAGGAGTTAACACCTAAAGATACTAAAGGACGCAGGGACAAAGAAGTAAAGAAGCCTCACTCGGATGTTAACTATGAGGGGAGGGACAGGGGGAGATATAGGAGAAGGGGGCGTCGGGGATTAAACCACTCGAAGTTTACTGATGAAGATTCCAATTTGTTCCTAGAATATTAGGGGGATTGGGAGGGAGGAGAAAAGGTGGGAGGTTAGGGACTTGCTGAAAAGGGGGAAGGTTGATCTCTTCTCTTTGCAGGAAACCAAAACTCAAGTCAATAATAGGAAGATGGTATTAGACTTGTAGGGGAGAAAGCCTTTTGACTTTGTCCACAAACCGACGACTGGAAGATCAGGGGAATCATGGTGGTTTAGAACACTAGTGTGTTGGAGGTAGTGGACTCTAAAGTGGGGGAGTTTTCGGTATCTATTTTATGCAAAAATAAGGATGATGATGAGGTGTGGGCTTTTTTCGGGGTTTATGGCCCGTGTGACCAAATGGAATTTGGGTTTTTCCAGGAGGATCTTTGCAAAGCTTGATCTCTTTGGCAGGTGCCGCAGTGCATAGGGGGGATTTCAATGCAATAAGAGCCCCGAAGGAAAGGTTAGGGGCCTCTAGTTTTTCTAGGTAGATGTTGCAATTTAATGAGTGGATTGAGGAGCTGGAGTTGGTGGACCTTCCTCTTCACAGAGCCTTGTACACGTGGTTGAACAATCAAGATAAGAGGGTTTGTAGCAGATTGGATCGTTTTCTATTTACTGAGGATTGGTTGAATATAAGTCCGGTGTTGGTTCAGAAGGCCTTGCCGAAAATGACTTCTGATCACAATCCAATCATCCTTCACCAAGATTTGGACCTTTCTTTGCCTCGTCCGTTTCGTTTTAAGCTTATGGTTAGAAATTCCCAGCTTTATTGATAAAATTAAAAGTTGGTGGGTGGAGATCCAAGTGGAGGGAACAGACAGCTTCAAGTTGGCCAATAAATTAAAGTTGCTTAAGGCTCGGATTATTAAGTGGAAGAAAGAGGAGTTTGGAGGCATTGAATCGCAAAAGAGGAACTGTCTGCAAAAACTTGATGTTTTGGAAAAGAAAGAGTTGTTGGAAGGCCTTAAGGAGGATGATCGCACTGAGAAAATGATGCTAAAGGATGAGTTCCATAGGCTACTCAGAATGGAAGAGATCTCCTAACGTCAAAAATCCCTTTTGACCTGGCTTAAGGAAAGGGATAGGAATACAAAATTCTTTCACAAGATGCCTACCTGGAGACACCCAAATAATGCTATGCATAGTTTGAAAGAAGGGGGATGGGTTCATGATCAGAATTGCATCCGAACATCGACCGAACAATTTTTTCTGAATTTGTATTCGGAGCCGCATCCTGTCAGACCGGTCCTTGAGGGAGTTGCTTTCGATCGTATCAGTAAGGAGATGAGTTCATGGGTGGAGAGGCCGTTTTCGAAGGAGGAAGTTAGAAATGCCCTTAATAGCATGGAAGAGGATAAGGCTCTAAGCCCGAATGGTTTCCCATCTAAGTTTTTGTCTATGTGTTGGGAAGTAGTGGGCAAGAAAGTGATGGAGGTATTCAATGAATTTTATTCCAAGGATCAATGGTGCAGAAGCCTGAGTGCTACTTTTATCTCTCTGATCCCAAAAAATAAGGGAGCTGCAGAACTGAAGGATTTCAGACCTATTAGCTTAGTGGGGTGCTTATACAAACTATTAGCCAAGACCCTAGCTCTTCGCTTCAGATCAATCTTGGGGGGTGTCATCTCGGAGTCTCAACACGCTTTCTTAGCCAATAGGCAGATGTCGGATTGTTCTCTTATGGCGAATGAGTACGTGGATGCAATGATGAAGGCAGGTTGGAGTGGGGTGGTGTGCAAGGTGGATATAGAGAAGGCATATGATCATGTAAATTGGGGTTATGTTGATTGGGTCTTGAATTAGATGGGTTTTGAAAAGAAATGGAAGAACTTGATGAAAATTTGTATATCTTCCCCGTCCTCAATCCTGGTGAATGGCTCTCCCACAGGCTTTTTCAAAGGTAGTTGAAGCCTTAGGCAAGGTGACCCTCTATCCCTTTATTTGTTCATCATGGGGGTAGATTTGTTGGGTAGGATGATGTCTAAGGCAGAATCTGTCAGTTTGGTGAAAGCTTTTTGGGGAAGGTCCTAAGATCCGGTTTATTCAGTTCGTTGATAATTCTTTATTTATGTTGAAGGCAAAGGAGGAGGGGATGAAAAATTTGAGATGCATTTTGTTGATAATGGAAGCGGTGACGGGGTTAAAGGTGAATTGGAAGAAATCTTCGCTAAGTCCGATTAGGGAGGTGCCTCATATGGCAAGACTAGCGGAGGTGTTAGAGTGATGTGGTGCCGCTTCCAATATCATACCATGGACTTCCTCTTAGTGTCAAATCATCTTCTGTAACTATTTGGAACCCGGTGATTGAGAGAATGAGTAGTAAGCTTTCGGCTTGGACAAGGAAACATTTGTCCAAAGGGGGCAAGTTAGTGATGTTCAAAAGTGTTCTGGCTTCTGTCCCAATTCATTTTTTGTCACTATTTCAAGCTCTGAAGAGTGTGATCAATAAGTTTGAAAAATTACAAAGGGACTTCCTTTGGGGTTCATCTAACACCCAAAGAAAGATCCATTGGGTAGGATGGAAGGATATATGCAACCCGTAGAAAAATGGTGGTCTGGGATTGAGATCTTTAGAGGTCACCAATAGAACCCTCTTTAATAAATGGTTGTGGAGATTTGGAGTTAAACGAGATGCATTATGGAGAAGATTGATTGTAGCTAAGTATGAGGAGGATCATCTTGGGTGGTCTAGTAGACATTCGAAAGGGGCAATGGGGTGTGGAGTGTGGATGAATATCAACAAAGAGAGGGAGGATTTCTTCAAGTGGATTAAATTCAAGGTCAATGATGGGGGGATGGTGAGCTTTTGGCATGACCCGTGGTGTTTTTGTAAACCTTTGGGTAACCTTTTTCCAAATTGCTATAATCTGGCTTTGAATAAAAGGGGAACGGTGAAGGATTTTATGGTAAGATCTATGATTTTTAGCTCGTGGAATATTCAGCCTAGAAGAAACCTTAACGATTGGGAGATTGAGGAGATGGGGAGGCTCCTAACAAGTCTTGAAGGATATAATCTTGGTAAAGGGGGGCAGCCAGATGAGATGATATGGCTCTTGGATGTTGACAACGGTTTTTCCGTGAAATCCATGTTTGATGGATTATGCCCCTCGAATCAGCGGTTGTTCCCAGGGACCTGTGTTTGGAATCCGGAAATTCAATCTAAAGTGTCGTTCTTGCTTTGCGAACTATGGTGGAACAGGGCACCCACGATCGATAATCTAATCAAAACAGGCATGTTAATTCCCAATTGGTGTTGCTTGTGTATAGACGGGGCTGAATCGGTGAACCATCTATTTATCCACTCCACATGGGCTTCATATTATTGGCACTTCTTCATGAGTCGTTTTGGGGTATCGTGGGCTAGTCCAGATTCCTTCCGGTGTTTTCTCGGTTGTCGGCCTGGACAAGATCTTGGGGTTAGATCCCAATTATGGCGGAAAATGTGGGTAATGTCGGCTGCGGTGTGTTGGGCTATTTGGGAGGAGCGCAATAGTAGAATCTTTGAAGGCAAGGCTTGGGAGAAGCGCAAAGTCTTCGATCATATCCTATCCAAAATGTTCTCATGGCTTTTTGTTGGCTAGCATAGAGGGGGAATTTCCTTATCCATTTGGATGTTTGATTGGAAAGCTATTATTTTAGATGATTATGTTGTTTAAAGATCTTTTGTCTGTTCTTTCTTGAGGTGCTGGTTTTCGCATCTCTCATGTTGTAGCTGGTTCCCTCTTGAATGAATTACGTTATCTTTTTCAACAAAAAAAGTCATTAAACTGCGCTTCATTATTATTTTACCAGTTAAATACTTGCCAAGATTATTTTTTTGCAAAGGCTATCCTGTTCCTCCCCAAAACTCCATAACCATTTGCCAAGCAAGGGTCAATTCCTTTGGAAGGAAAATGGTATTCCATTCCACTTACAAGCATTTTTCAAGTCCGTTTCAAAGGAAGTCCTGTTGAAGCTTCTTAAGACACAAAAGTAACACAACACTCAGTGGAAAGGTAAAGAGAGAAATGAAGTAGGTGGGGGGGCTGGATAAGGTGGCTTTGATTAATGTCATCTTACCTCCTTTTAATAAATACAGGTTCTTCACATATGCAAGTCTGCTTTAAAATATTTCCTTCACTGGATCCCACAATGAAGAGGATATATAGTTCACCCCATATGGAAGTCCCGAGTAGAAGAAAGGTAGCTGTCCTACTTTGCAATCCAAAGAGCCAGTAAGTTCTCCAATATTGTACACCTCCTACTTCCTACCCCAGACACTTCACTCTTACAGAAATTAATAGGAATTATGAAGCCCCGAAACTGCTTCCAAGCAGTATAGCATGTATCTGACATAGAAAAGTTGAATGTGCAAGGTCGACCATAGCACAAGCATGCCATCCACGAACTTAAGATGAAACACAGATATTTCCATCAACCCCCACCTACAATCCTTTCAAAATTCCCCCCAAGGCCATCAGTTGGGCCAGGTCAATCCCATGATCCAACCAACTTGGACCGATATGCACCACCAATTGGGTCAACCTCCCTTGGGAAGTTAAGACATATACTGTGACTTGGACTCAAGGCTGACCATGTTAGTTTTACCACCACACCACCTGACAATCGACAACATCAAAGTCATGCTTTCTAGCAGGTGATTTAGGAAAATGACCATAAATCTCTACTGTTCCTGAATATGGCTATGCTTTTTTTTTTTTTTTTTATCAATAAAAAACTTTTATAAAACAAGAAAAGGAGCAAGCAGTTATCCTGAATATGACTAAATTTAATGCAGTAATCCTAAATCATCCAAGTTAAACGGATTTTTAAGCAGCAAGCACCAGACATTAATCATGCCAACTTTTACACCACAGCATTAATCTTGCTAAGTGGCACAAGGAAGACCATCATTACCCATTAGAGAGAACAGAGATGCAAAGAACCCCTTTTTTTTTATATTATCAATTATTCAATCAATTCATAGCCACTGAATCTATACTTCTATTAAAATTAAAGCAGCATGCATGTGGCCGTATAACGAAATATTTCTGGAGATGTGTGTATGTGTGCGTGCGCACATGCATGAATCTTATTATTCAATCTATATAAGCAAACGCTAACATACATGACAATATTGGCATGCTAGCTTTCTACCCATTTTACTTTGGCCAAAAAGTACCCTACTTAATAATTATTTTTAAAAATAAAGATATTTTGGGTAGGACCCCCCTTAACTTTCTCTTGCAACTCTTCAAAATTGCAGGATATAGAAACAATACGGTGCTGGAATTTTAAAAAGAGTATCAGATCGGGGGGTCACTTGATCCACCATTATTATAGAAAATCAAGCTCTGAAAATCATGTTTTAATGATGGTTTATCACAAATTAAAAGAGAAAAATCTCCCAAAGTAAACCTAGGGCATATTTAATGAAAACTGCAATTATATGCTATATATGAATCGTATGCATGTGTGGTTTGATTTTCTAGAATATTATGATTCTCTAGACTTCTATAGAATCATAAATATCAATTTGGATGAATGTATGGTTGTGATATTCTTCCCCTCTTCTCACTCACTTTTACACTTCTCTATTGCATGTTGTACTCCCCTAGACTAGTCTAAGATGGCAAATTGGTTTCTTGAGTTTTCTCCTTCAAATGTAATGCATTATATTAGGCTTAGAACTAGTCTAATCTTTGTAAAATGTGACAAAATTGGAGAAACAAGGTAGTCGAGGGAGAAGAAAAAATTCAAAGGCATTTGACACGATTTGGAGCTTACCAAGTTGTGATATTTGTTCCACTTGCTTAATCCATGGATCATTAGCACATTTCTAAGCTGATTTTTTCTTATGTTTATGATGCTTTCTCAGAGGTTTTGAGCACCCTCAAGAGGCCTGATCGTGTTCTCCTTTGAAGCCCTCCAAAAGGAATTCAAATTGGAATTGGAAACCTTAATTCAATACTTGAAAGAGAGAATTTGATTCCTATCAAGAATGATTTCCTAATGCAATTAGGAAACCTTTAAAGGCTATAGAAAAGATGTCCTAAAGCCCATAATTGATAAAGATACTTCTTCCGGAATTCGGAAACCAAATTGGAAAGTTTCAAAATCCAAGTTTGACTCAAATTTGAAAATAGCAGATGATATGGGAAATTATGTAATTATGCTCGAAACTAATTACTAATTAATTTTTATATTATTTTATACTAATAATCCCAAAAATATGAAAATAATCAAATAGGATCATCGTGGGACGCATTTAGGTCATTGTGACCTTTTGCCAAACACATGACAGGCAACCTGCCCCTTGCACTCTAGCAATATCCTAAGTCGTGGTAGTAAAGGAATGGGTACAACATCACAATGCATCAGAGATCGTGGAAACAAAGTATGACGGAACCGATATCATGGAAGCAAATAAGGATCAAAAGGTAACATAAAAGGGGGCAGAAAAAAAAGAGGGACACAAAATGGTCCAAACCCAGGAGGCCAGCCATCCCAAAACTGCTTTGGCAGGAGATCACACAAAGGCCCAAGAGGCCATCACCCCAATCAGTCAGACCAGTGTACATGACCAACTGAGAGGAGGACATGAAAATCAGGTCCAAGGCTGAGTCAACACCAAGAGCAAACTAGACCTAGGGTCGGAAATGTCTTAGAGACATAACCTCAGAGGGTTAAAAGAGGGAATGGAAAGATAGAGGTAAGTCACACAATGTGCCCAATAGTTATCATGCGCCGAAGAGCAAGTGGTATAAGAGAAAAAACTTAGGGTTGCAACTAAAGGAGCCAAAAGATCAAGACAACGTGATGCAGCAGAGCATTGTAATGGCATGAGAAGACCTATCCGTTATGGAAGCCGAAGCTTAGATTTCCCAAGAAGTCTAAGAGCACAGTGATGCAAGACAATAAATATGATACCAAAGATGATGTAAAATGATAGCCAAGAATATCAATAAAATTCAAAGTGATGTAGCGGAAACAAGAAAAGATAAAGACCTAATTTAAAGCTTTTCCAAACCCAAAACAGATGATCTTGGCCTCCACCAAATTCGCATAAACCCAAGGAATCCACTTTTACCGAAAACTACTCCTAGTTTTGACTTCTCAAATGAAGAACACACTAGCCAAAAGCTAGACAACAACAACAACAACAAACAGCCTTATCCCAACTATTTGGGGTCGGCTACATGAATCCTGTTCCGCCATTCC
>JAOXJP010000003.1:8934240-8944762 GCA_025762735.1 Platanus orientalis | reverse complement strand
GCCAGAAACCAAACCGACAAATATCTATAGATATAAAATTACCATACCAACAAACTTCCCATGGAATAAGTTATAGAACTTAAAAATACCTCAAAAAATAAAACATTTTATATGGAAAGCATGTAATGAAGTCATATCAATGAAAATGAACCTAATCAAAAGGAAAATAAATATATACCCTAAATGCCCAATTTGCAAAAAAAAAACGTAATGAAACAACCTTACATGGCCTTGTAGAATGTCCACTAATCGAACAACTATGGTTTATATCACCATTAGCAATAAAAATATCATACACTGGGATTATTAATTTCAAAGAATGGATTAAAAATTGGTTGGAATTCCCTAACACCAATAATAAAGAGAGAATATGGCTTTGTAAAAGAATTGTTAGAATATGTTGGTTTATTTGGAAGCAAATGAATGAAATCATCTATGGTAATAAGCAGTTTAATATGCAACTTCTTTTAATGAATTCATACATATTGGTAAAAGAGCTGGAGGCTCTACACCAAATTCAAAATGATGAGAAGATCAATAGGAATAAATGAGTACCTCCTAAGGATGATATCTTAAAGGTGAACTTTGATAGAGCGATTAGTGAAAGCAAACAAAAAAACATTATAGGTGTAGTGATACGAAACGCACAAGGAGAGTTGATAGCAACTAGAGCAGGATCAAGGAGCCTATGCTCTCCAATTATGATTAAGAGTGAAGCTACACCACTAGCTTTAAGAACCGTCCAAGCTCTTGAAATTTCAAAGCTAATCGTAGAAAGAGACACCATGGAAGTAATCAAATATTTAAAAGTTGCCTTGGAAGAATGTCGTAAGGAAATAAAAGTTTGTTTTACTGGTTGCAAAAGATTATGTTCAAGTTTTTTATCTTTATCTTTTAATCATGTTGGTAGACTAGGGGAAAAAGTTGCCCACGCAATTGCTAAAAATGGGATTGAGGGTCCAAATAGTTTCAATTGGACACCGTCAACCTCACCTACTTGTCTAAATAAAGTGGCAGATGTTAACAGAATATTACTTTAATGAGCACTAAAATATTCTTCTTTTCTACTCAAAAAAGAAAAGAATATTTCACTACCAGAGCTCATCTTGGGAAGTGATTCTTGCTCTTGATATGAAGCCTTGAACGGGTATGCATCTTGTTTTAATCTTCCTTAATTATGTTTCTCAGTCCAATCTTGGAAGTCTGTTCCAAGTATAACCTCTATGTCCTGGTGTCAAAATCATTATAAAACCATGACCATAATTCTGTTGGTGAAGTCTAAGGATGTTGATACCATATACCAGACTTAGGAACCTGTCTTCTCCCACTCAACTACTAACCACTAATCCAATTTACCAAAGAAATAAAAATTGATACCATATACCAGAGTTAGGAACCTGTCTTCTCACACTAAACTACTAACCACTAATCCAATTTACCAAAGAAATAAAAGTTGAAATACCTCTACCATTGGTTGAATGGATTGGTGTACCCAAACAAGAAAATGGTAGAATTGATTGCAGTAAACAAATGGGAATATGGAGTCTGTATTTAGATATAATTTAAATTATAAAAAATAAAAAATAAAAAAACTTTTAAGTTACAAACTCAATTTATTACATTTTACTTTGGGTATGGCGAAATTTGGTTCCTTGGTTAAGCATGCTTATGAAAGTTCATTTTGAATTCAACAGGAGATTTCTGAAAACACCCATAGAAACCTATAATATCTTGACATTTCAATATGATTAACAGTTATGCAAGGATAAAAACTTCCTAACACAGTGGAATTAAGCATAAAATCCTTGAATAGAAGTCTACCCATTGAAGAACTGTTACTAGTCACAAGGGTTGGTGGTTAGTAATTAAATGGGTGAAGACAGATTTCGAACAGTACTGGTATACGTTATCGACACCCACAGACTTCAGCCATTTTTATTAGTCGGACTAATTGATTAGATGAGCTAGAAAATGACAGGTTGGTGACCATTTTCCATCGACCCGCACGATGAAAAGCTATCATGGCCACAAGTTGTTTTTATTTAGTAAAGACATGCTAAAGAATAACGTGATTTTTCTATCCTAGTTTGGTTTAAAAAAACACAATTGACAACAGCAATTAGCAAACAAAGCAGTCCATGCCACGGGTCAAGCATTGTGTCATGTGATGTCTGGTAGGGGGTGGAGTTTGCTGATGCGGAATTCCAAATTCCACTCCTTTTGATTGTACTGATTAAAGTGAAGGACAAGCTAGCACTTATAACATGAATATTTGATGTTGTTCTCTCCAATATTTCCTTTCAACCCATATAAGTTTATTGGTAAGAATCACTGGCCGAAGCAATCTATAATCTGCAATGTAAATAGAGAGAGGGAAAGAAAGTTTGTACATGGGTGAGATTTGGTCATTTCAGGTGGCTGATGCAGAATTCCAAATTCCACTCTTTTTCATTGTATTAATTATAGTGAATGACAAGCACTTCTAACATGAATATACAGTATGTTGTCATTCTCTCCACCATACAACTTCATTGGTAAGAATCAGTGGGCGAAGTAATCTATAATCTTAATCTGCAATATAAATGAAGAGAGAGTAGTTAATGTCGAAATTGCTCTTCCCTAAGAGGCCTACTCTAACCAAGTAAATAAAGAGTCTAGTATAGAGAGAGGTTTCAGGAGTTATGTTTATTTTAAGGTTATATCAGCATCCAACAGAAATAGTCAGTTGAGAATCTTAAAAGCATATTAGCTTTTGTTTTCTGAAAATGCGAGTTTTGCTACTTGCTTTTCCCATAAGAGACTTTAGTGGACTAGAAGCTGCGAAAGCTGGATCATTACCTGTACGGCCACGTCTGGTTGCCATGAAAAATAGGTTTTCTTGTGATTCTTGGCAAAATTTTCTCAAGAAATTGTCTGGTTGCTAAGAACCAGAAATTCTCAATTTTCAAACTTTTCTCGTGTAACTAACTATTTTCTTGTCTGGTACCACATTTATTTCACCAGAGCAAATGTTATGTCCAGGATTTGGTGTCCAGGATGGTGTCTTGGACATCAGGGGACGACATGTGGAATAAAATAGGCGGGGTTAGACGAAATTTCAAATTTCTGCCCATTCTCTCCCATGTGTCATCCCCTGGTGTCCAAGACACCATCTTGGACACCAAATCCTGGACAGAAGATATGTTTTCACATGAATCTTGCCTGAAAATCCTCCTTTCTCATGAAAATGGTAAAACATAAGTTTTTCTTTTTCTTGGCAACCAAACACCCATTGGAAAAGTATAGAAAATTACAGATTTTTTCTTTTCTTGTGTAATTTTCTTTTCTATTCAATTCAAGGCAACCAGAGAGGGTCATCATGTATAACTTAGTTTAAAGTCTTTTGGATAATCTTAATTAATAATTTTATTTTTGCTAAATTGATAAGATTTCATTAAGAGAACTGTTTTGGAAGGGCCACCAAGCAATGTTATAACTACATGTTTTGGAAGTGTACAGGTTTCAAACATTTCTTAAGCCATGAATAATTTTAAAATGGATGGAATCTCAACTGTAACAAAAGAACAACAAAACATTCAAATTGTTTTCAGAAATAGTGTAGACAATGACTTTTAATGTCAATATTGAACGTCCCCATCTATCAACATCAAGAATTTGCTAAGGATACAGGAAGTCTGATCTAACAATATTAGAGCATTTCTACATTTTAACCTTGCTTTGGAGAGATGCCCTGCGGCAATATTGGAATTCTCTCCATACAAAAGACATTTTCCCATTCAAGATTAAACAGCTTGCTCAATAGCTTTTCAGCATTGGTACTTACCTGGGTCTTACTAAACATCTTGGCCACCAATTTAGAGCCCTTTGTTGTATAAACAAATTTCAACCTCGTCACAGTAGGGCTTGCAGAAAGCTAGTTTCAGCACAGTGGAATGATCAGTACATGGAACTCCCAGGTATTATGGAATAAAATTATGTGGTCAAACTGTTAGCATTGACAAAGAATGAGAGGAATGGGGTTTTTTGCTGATTTTATTCATGCCTAATGACAAAATCCATCTTAATCTTATAAATTGAAAAAAAAAAAAACTCAATATAGTTGCCAATACTTGGTCCATAGATCTTTCAGTAACTCGACAACTCAACAACTCAACAAAGCCTTGTTATCCCAACTACATTGGATCGGCTACACAAATCTTGATTAAATATATCCTAAAATTTGCTGCATGTTTAAATTGTATAATTTACAGAAAAGACGGCTACTGTATTGGAAGGGGGAAAAAAGGATCACACAAATTAGGTGAGACTGTTAAAAAGAAATCACCTAGACACTTCGACAACCATAGCCTCTGACAATAAAGCTAAAGGCATCTTCGTTGATACAATTGACCTGTGTCTACTAAATGCCTTTGATCCGGCGTAAACATTATGCTCTTTTCAGTGATTCCTCCAACCTGGACTTCACGGGTGTAGTTGAATACTACTTCTCCCCTCCCCCAAACATCCCCATCATGTCTTTTGAAGAACCCATTTGCTTCATCAGATTTTGTAGGCCACCCATGCCACCAATTTGCTTCAGCATTTGTGGTGGAAGGACTTTGCTCATGTGTTGTGCATTCATATTTCGAGATAATGCACTCATCTCACCTTTCTTTGGAATCTTGAGCCCCTTCATCTTGCTCCAGATCTTGGCAAGGCGCTTGTACTCTTCCAACATCTCCATCACTTCTCTCACAGGGCGACCAGCACCCCGTGCTATCCGCATGATCCGAGACTCGTTCATAAGTTTTGGGTTCGAACTATCCAACTCTGAAATATTTAAGGAAAAAATACAAAAGGAAACATAAGAACCATCAACTATAAGCACACATAGATGATACAAAAGCAAACTCTCTTCAAAGGGAAAGAACTGAATTTAGATGATACAAAAACAAACTCTTTTTAAAGGAAAAAAGGACTGAATTATAAATTCCATTGGTAAGATAAAATGAACAGAAGATGTAAGCATAAAAACCACATGTTCAAGACCATCACTACCTTCATTTGTCATTGAATCCATCATAGTCATGTAACGTTTGATCTTTGCTTGGCTTTCCTTTTCACGACCCTTCGGCATTAACTCTGCACTAAATCCTGGAAGCATAGAGAAAACCTTCATGGCAACAAAGAGTGATACAATATTTGAAAACCAAAGGCATTTGTGCAAATGAACATCGCTAAAAGAGGGAAACCGAAATCAACAAAATATGGAAAAAAAAATACATGAACAGGATTTTTTTTATGGATAACGATCAAAAAATAGTGCAACCAATTTAATACTCTTTACTTATTTATTTGGTTGCAATGATACTCTTAATTGAAAGTTGAAACATTAATGCCTAAGCCAGAGCCCCTTTATATTACTCACTTTGAAAGATTAAATAAGGCTCAGTTCTCATAAGCATACTCACTATGGTGTTCTCCAATGCAGAAGTTCAAGTAAATACTAAAGGATGTTCAATAATTAATCAATTTAACAATTTTTGTTTTGTGTAGCAATTAATCTTTAAAGTAGATACTTTATGCGATAGGTAATGTATGTTTCCCTTTCATTTTTATTTGGCTTTCACAATCAAATTGCAAAAAAGACAACAAATTTATTATCAAGACAACCAAGAGGTGTTCACTACAACAGAAAACCAACATTGCTAAATTTCGATGAGTTATAAAACTTGATTGTGTTCCTGGACAAAATATTTCACTTCTTTTGCAAAAATGAGAGACTCTGCAGGTCATGTTGGGCAAAAGGAAATTTTATTTTAGTAATAATAAGTGAAGCCGGTATCTGGTTGAAAGCCAGCATAAAACCACACTCAAACAACTTAAACATGAACCTTGAAAATTTGTTGGTCATAAGAACAAGTTCATGATATGATGTCTTGTAACACCACTTAGACAATCGATTACCAGATAGAATAATAAACAACAAACCTGGCCAATAGGACCCATTTTGAGTATGTTCTGGAATTGCTCATACATTATACGCAAAGTAAAATTCCCTTCAGAAAGCTTTTGCAGAAGCTCAGGCTGCTGGTCCATAGGCACAACTTCATGAATTTTGTCCATAAATCCCGACCAATCACCCATTCCTAGTTGAAACAAAACTTGGAATATGAGCACATTTAAAATTAAATTTCACTACATATTTAAGAGGTCATAAACTTTAGAAGTATAGAGGACATCAAACATAGAAGCGTCATTACAGTAAGAGGAAAGTGCAGTTCGAAGTAACCTAGAAGGCGGCTGACAAATGGTTTAACGTCAAAGACTTCAAACTCATCCATGTGTTCTCCAGTTCCAATGAATATGACAGGACTCTTTGTGGCTGCAACGCTGCACACATATAATGTGAAATATTGAATTAAAACATCAACAATAACAAAGTGCATAGAATTTAATATCAAAGCTTCTTGATTATACTTATAACACTGAAGATGCCAACAAGGTCAATAATTAAATACCAATGCATAAACAGATCAACTCAAAGCCATACTACTCCAATTAGGAATAGCATTAACTATTAATATTGAATAGCTTCTGCTTGACACATGTCTAGTTGAGGATGTTCTGGTAATTGTAAGGACCACATAATTACTGAAACATCCTCATTTGCACCTGTGCAAATGACCAAGATACCCTCACCTAGACAAATTTGCACCTGTGTGGGTAGATTGATATTTCCTACTCATGCAGGTAGAGATAGCATTCCTATTCAATGAAGGGCATCTGACAGCAGATTTACAATGAGAGTTGCAGTGCCTGTGTCCAAGCAAATGAACTACCGAGATTACAACTTCCAAAATGTTTGTAAAAGCTCCTATATGCACACATACATGCGTACATAATATACATACGTATATACAGACACACACACACACACATATATATAACCTAAACTCTAAAGGTGGCCTCTTTTCTAGAAGGATCCTCAGAGAAGCATGTAAAGAAAAAATTACCGAAAGGATGTTCTGTCCAGGATGTACTGTTCTCTCCCTCACAGGGGGGTGTGGCTCCCAGGCAAAAGTGCATGGGGCCCAACCCTCCTATGATGGGGCGAAGGTACATCCTGGACAGAACATCCTTTCTCAAAAAATAAACATGCTAAAATATTCATATACAGGAATTCATAACCACTGTTCTGCTCCTCGTCCCTTAAAACAGCAATCGACCAATCCACAAAGCATACCCCAAGTATTTAAGGTCAGTTACATGAATCTATTCAGTGTTCCAGTCTATCTGGGGATGTCTTATGTTATAGCATAGTTCATCATATCCTTTCTCAGCACGCATTCAATCTGGCCTTCTCCTTGCCCATCAAGCATTTTCAACAAGCACAAAATCACTCCTCACATGAGTCATTAGTTTTAAATTTTATTTTCCTTTGATCAGTAACTAGAATGTATTAGGAAAGAAAGGGGACCAAAAGTACAAGAGGGCCAAAAGAAGGCTCAAGAAGAGCCCCTGCAACATAGCAAACCAAGCAAACAAAACCCCCTCATTACCCTTAAACCTTGTCAGAAAGTGCACTCCCTCCCTCCTCCCCCCCCCCCCCAAGAAAAAAAAAATCAGAAAAATAAGGTCATATGATACGTAACCCAAAACACAAAAGCCAATATCACCCCCATCCCTACTTAACAACCTTCCCTTGAAGTCCCCATCACTGCAAGCAAAACAAAGAAACTTTAGTGAGACCCCTTACCATTATGCCTCCGTCCCTTCCTTGAGGTGGGAGCATATGCAGTCAAGAAAAAGAAGTTAGAGGACAATGGATAGTCCCCCACATTTTGTACTAGTGGTTAGAATATTTAAGTGCTTTTATTTTATGTAATGAGGCATTTTTATGGCCATGGGTCTTTTTTAATTTATTAAGTCCTAGGGAATCAAATGTAATAAGTAAAAGTGTATTTAATGTTAGGGTTTGTGAGGACACGATCAGACCATTTTTTGAATTTATTTGACTGTAAAAAATAGCCACAAAAAGGGGACCACGATAGGCTGGTCGTGCAGCCAAAGTTATGGTCTTTTTGGACTGTTTTAAAATCAAATAATGGGTCCCACTTACAGCTGGACGACAGCCTTATTATTCTCCCGATTTTGGAGATCTTTGTGATCCTTTGTGGGGCCCATTCCAACAAAATCAACAGCCCCATAAAGTCTTGACTTTTTTGGATTCTTTTAATAGAAAGCTTGGTAGGATTAGGACTCTTTATTTAGAAGTATTCTTGTTTCGAAAGTTTAATTTGGGATTTTTTTAATTAGGAAGTTGGTCAAAATTAAATCCTAGAATCTAGGAATCTTCTTTTTTTAGACAATATAAACCTATTTAAAGGTCACATGAAATAAAATTCGGTTGAAGATGTTTGAATTTTGAAGTGGATAAGATGATTTGAAAGTTGATAGCACGTGTGTTGGAAGTGGGTTGCGACCCAGGTATCCCTCCCCTAGAGGTTGAGTCATGGACTCCCTCACCTCTCTTCTCTCTCTTCCTCCTTTCCTCTCCACGTGAAGAGGTAAATCTTCCACCTTCCTCATCTTCTTTTGGCTCTATTTTCTTTCCTCTATTTCATTCTTACTTCTCTTCTCTTCTCTTCTGCTACCCTTGATTTTTTTGTAACAGCCTCAAGAACCCTCTTCTTAACCCCACAACCCAGTCCATGTTCTATCCAAGATTAGCCTACTACCATGACCTCCTTTTAATTCATACCGGACCCCATTCCAGCCCCTAAACCTGCCCTACAATCACCTCATCTAACCCCTGTTCTGTCCCACTGTTAGCCTTCTAAAATAGCCACTTGTAACCCACTGTTCTGACCTATTCAGCCATTATAATAACCCACTGATTAGTCCCCTATTTTCACCTAAATCAGCCCTCTGTTCTGTCCAATTTAGCCACTGTTTGTGTGCGGTTCATTACTCCCAAGCCAAAAAAGCAACCTATTTTATATAGGTTCACACACCTAGATAACACTCAAATTGAATGAAATTCAGGACAGTGGTGCATTTTGACCATAAGAATCACCCTGCCAAAGGTCAGAATTTTCTGACGCATGGATAGGGATATTTTCGTAATTCCACACCCCTGCACAGAATTTCCAGAACTTGAAAATTTGTGTTCTTTTCCAGTTACGTGCAGGGGTTCTTATACTATGCTGCATCATTCCTTTTCCCCTAGTCACCATAACATTGGTGACTCAGCTCCTATGAGGAAACAAAGTTTTTTTATGAATAAAAAACTTTATTGATGAAAAGAAAAAGGAGATAAGGAATCCCCAAAACAAAAACAAAGAAACAGGGAAAGAGAAAGAGAAAGAAGAAAGATGCCAAAGAACAACAAAGAATGTACAAACCCACCCCTAGCCCAAATCAGGCTTAACGAGGAACAGAAAAACTCACAATGGGCTGCAGCCTATAATCCCATTCCAATCTTTTCTAAGCTCCCCGGCTGTAAAGAAAGGCAACCCTTACAAATGATTCCCACAATACAATCTTCTCTTTTGCACGCTTGCAGACCATGAAAGAGGGCTCCGCACTGTCACAGCCAGATTTTTCTTTTTGTCACAACCATATGGGACCCTAGCCATCACCTAGCTAAGGCCAACCTTACATCCATTTGAGCCTTCTTTAACCTGCCAACATGCCCCACATGCACTGACAAGGATACTACTTGCCAAGAGCATTGTCACGTCATGCCCACACTTGACCAGCCCACGAACTACTTCCTTGCATCGCCACGGCACTCGTCCCGTTCATAGGGTCCCTCATGTTGGATCATGTACCCATCTATCTAGACCGTCCAACTGATGGAACAATAATTGGATGAACCGTAGTACACACTACACAGGAAGGTCTCTTAATGAAGTGACTGGGATCACAAGAGATGTGCAATCAAAAAAGCTATCCTGACGGTCATTGTGAGGCTCTAAGCCTTACAGCCCACTAGTTTTTTCTAACACGTGGTAGATGCAAATCGGCTTACCATATCACCGCCTAAGTGCACGATTAGTCAGCCACCTTGGTGCTCATGCCATGCCAACAAAACACATCTCAAACATCCACGGGGTGCATCACGCTCCGCTTGTAGCACTGAAGACCTAGCACGCCTACAACACATCCTCGAGTCATCGGTAGGCTTAATGGCTCGAGCGGTAACCGATGACCATGGCACCTTATGAGGGCACCATGCCGTTCCATGCAAGACGTCGCCCCGAGTCTTGTCATACCACCACTATGGTCATCCAAGGCTGAGCCAGAATTTTTCCAGTACAACTACCAGGCACACCCAAGCACTAAGGCTACAGGACAGCCCACTAGACCACCAATGTGCCGCCACTGTCGCATAGCACATGCAAGTAGCACCCACATAGTAAGTCACCACCCACTAGTGGATGTGCAATGCCGCCCATGCCTAGGGCCCCAAGAATTGTCCCATGAGGAAACCCAACCCCCATAGGAACCATAGGCAACACCTATGTGTCATCTTAGA
>JAOXJP010000003.1:8894840-8909226 GCA_025762735.1 Platanus orientalis | reverse complement strand
AATACAATTTCGGTAGTTAGTAAATTAAACAATCCTCGTGGGTTCGACACTCAACTCTTACACTTTATTACTTGAGCAATTCATATGCTTGCGATTTCCCACATCATCTAACACATTCAATACTACCAATTCCCGAAGACGAACAAGAGTCCGAGTCCAAAGAGTCCTCTTCCGTGCAACCTGCCATCTCTCTAGATCTTCTACAAACCAAGGGTTCGATTTGCTAGACGCCGAGCAAGATGGGACAAAATTACTTTGATCTCCTATATTCTTACCCCAGGCATCTCGCCTCTTTGGAAGATCACCACCCAGAACATTTTCATCGACAATCCTTTCAGCAGCAGGTGGAATAAATCTTCATGGTGTTGTAAGGAGTAAGGTGTCTAGCTGGGTAATTTGAGGTAAGGAACTGGGACGTGTTTCTAACCACGGGGATGAGCCCCACAAATTTATTATGCAACCTTCTACTATGCAATTATCCATTGAGGAAGATGATGAAGAGACCGACCGAACTTCAGATCAAGAGGAATTCAATGTTATTGGGGGGGGGGGGGAGATAAGCTGGCCAATGATGACAATCCTAGCCTTTCATATGAACCAGCTAAGCTTGTGGGTGGATACATGTGTCATTGTTGCCCCAACTTTCAAAGAGCAAGGAGCTGAAAACAAGGTCTAGTACTACACAGCACACTTGATGTCTCCGCGAGAGTTTTGGAGCCATTGCCCTATTATCTTGATATGATTTCAAATGAAGTACCCGAAGAAGCTTATTATGAAATTTTTCCAAGACAGGCTACTTGCAAGAAGAAAGGTCTACATCAAAGCTTGCATTATGAACAGGATAATATATGGTTACACAGTCAAGCTTTCCCAATGTTGTTGATCATCCTTCATTACAAAACTCGAGGTCAAGTTTTTTCAAACCAGGGGAGTTTGATAGAGTCATTCATATATAGGCCTGAATTCATACATTTTCCTGATAATCCTCCGGCCATAGCCTATGCTTGTCCACCATCTGCTTGATGAAATTCCAAGCTGGAATTTGCTGAAATTATGTATCAGACCTGTCTTTAATTTATTTCTTATATCAATCCTCACTGGTTTAGCCTGAAATTTTGTCTACTTATTTTTAGTCCATAGATCTATTATACTGCAAAGTTTCATCTTCTTTAGATAAGCCAAGTGGAAGTTATAGCCATTTGTTAACTGTTGCCTGGATTTTCCAGCAACTGAGTTTTATTGGGTTGTCACCTTTAATCTTCTCTGATTCCATTGAGATTTGGTGGGTTGTTTCTTCACTCAAGGGCTTACCAACCTGTGAAATTTCAGTACATTCTGATCAGTATGTTGAGTGTTCTAAGGGTTTGTTTGTTGTTTGCGTCAAAGAAGCAACCCTTTGTACCTTGATTGAGCGCTGAAACCAATTTCAAAGCTATGCTTCATGGGATCTATGAAATGTTATGGATATGTGGCTTCTTGAGAGAGTTAGGATTTAGCTCCCAAGGTCCTATGCGATTGTATTGTAACAATAAAGCCACCATTAGAATTGCTAACGACCATGTCCAGTATGATAGGACCAAGCACATCGAGGTAGATAGACATTTCATTGAGGAAAAGTTACAAACTGGACAGATATGTATCCCTTTTATGAAGATTGAAGATCAATTAGCCGATGTATTCACAAAAGGCCACTGTAGACCTAGTTTTAGTAGAATTGTTGGCAAGCTTGGTATACATAATATCTATATACCAACTTGAGGGGAAGTGTTGTAGTGTATGGGTTTATGGATCATACATGTACAAGTACATATGTCTAGTATTGTAGGAGGGTATACTTGTAATTTCCCCTATAATGTATTCTTGTATGTTTCTTGGATGACCTAGGAAGTGAACAAATTACATCAAATTCTCACCAGTCAAATGGTTGTGACGTGATTGATGATGAAGCAGTTCAGACGATTAACAAATGAAGTATCCATGGAGCTAGCATATTTGGCATCTTTTCACATACTCCATTAATGAACCGAGCTCTCCTCGGGAAATGTCTGTGGAGATTTGGGGAGGAAAGTAATCTCTTTCAAGTATAAAGAGGATATTATGGGATGGAATAGTAGAGATTCCGCCGGGCCGTACGGGTACGGGGTGTGGAAGGGAGTGGCCAAGGTAGAGGAAGCCTTCTTGAAGCACATTGCCTTTGTCATTAAGAGTGGGTCTTCTATTCAGTTTTGGACCGATATTTGGTCTGGGAAACTCTTCTTTGGATAGATATTTTCCATCAATTTATAATCTGGCCAGGTTAAAGATGGCTCCATTCATCAGCATCTTGTGGGGTCTTTGCCATGCCAGTCATGGGATTTAAATCTGCATCGGAACCTCAATGACTGGGAGTTGGAATAGATTGTGGTTTTGTTGCATAGGCTGGATAAGGTTTCTCTAGGCTGCCCAAATGAAGTTGATCATCCTTTATGGCTAAAGGATGCAAAAGGTCTTTTTTCAATCAACTCTTTCTTTAAATCTATAGAGAAGCGAGTGGTTTAATATAGGGGGATTTTTGTGGAAATCCCCAATGCCCTCAAAGGTCTGCTTTTTCTTGTGGTTGGCATATTGAGGTAAAATCCTTACAGTGGACAAACTCATTGCCAGAGGAATGATTATGCCCAACAGGTGCTTGCTATGCTACAATGATGCAGAGGCCGCTGCTCATCTTTTCTTGCATTGTCCTGTGGCTACTTTTGTTTGGAATTTCTTCCTCAATTTGTTTAAAAGAAGATGGGCCATGCAGGCAGACTTTCCTTCTCTGCTTCAGGATTGGGAAGCCTCAAGTTTGATGGATCTATCTCATAGAGGAAAAAACCCTTTGGCGATGTACTCCTTTATGGTGTGTTGGGGTTTATGGTCTAAATGAAATTCCAAGATCTTTGAGGATAGGTGTATGGAAGCCTTTAAAATTCAGGACTCTCTCTCTCTCTCTCTCTCTCTCTCTCTCTCTCTCTCATAAAAGAAAGTTTCATTAAAAGAAGGGGACAAGGAATCCCCAAGAGCAAAACCAACAACCACAAGGGCTAGGGCTACAAAAAAAGGAATCTCTACAAATATTTTTGCACCCTCTCTTAATATCTACAAATGAATGATCCCCTAGCTCTTTACATTTGACAGCCCAAAGACAAAAACGATCATTAGCTTTTTTATATACATTATAAGCTGGTTTGGGGAGACTCTCAAAAGTCATTTGGTTTCATTCCAACCAAATAGACCAACACACAGCCAGGAACACCAAGTCCAAAGAGCCCATCTTTTGGTAGAAATCTTTCTCAAATGCCATCCATTATAGAAATCCCAAAAGATACGCGGGAAAATCCAAACCACTCCCACTTCCAACATAACTTCATGCCAAACCTCATTCGCATATGAACAATGAATGAGGATGTGATTAGCTGATTCTGCATCTTGATAGCAAAGAGGGCAGACATTTGGGAGACACATACTCCTCTTTTGGAGATTATTGATGGTAAGTATTCTATCCCTACACGCAGTCCATAAGAAGACCAGCACCTTAGATGGCACATTTAGTCTCCATTAGGTCTCTCTTTTCCCTTCTTTTTTGGATGTGAAGTTTGCTAATTGGGTGTTTGAGTGGGAGTCTATTATCTTCTCTTGAGCCCCATCTGCAGTGAGGGTTGTATTTCTCATGCATTCCTTCTTTTTCTTTTTTCTAATAAATTTCTTTATTGATAAAAAAAAATTATTGGCCAAAAAAATCTCATCCTTTTTAATTGGTCAGGAAATTTTGGTCCAAATCGATGGGCTCCACACTCCCAAGTATGCATCTTCAATAGCCTTTCAAAATTCATTACCTCAAGACATTGCATAAAGATGTCATTGAAGGTGCAACCATAAATCTAGTTGCAATAGTATAAGAACCAAAGAATGCGATGCCGTATTTCAATCTTATGCTTGGGTCTTCTAGGACTTGTATGGTTGGTATTCAATAAATGACTGACTCCAATCTTCAACTTCAATCTCGAACAAAAAGACAACGTTGTTTTGTTGTTGCTTGTCCTAAATGTAAGTCAAGGGATGTAGTAATCATCATTAAAAAACAGAAACCGGCATTGCTTCTTCTTCAGGCAGGGCAAAAGTGATAGCAAAATTGACTAAGGCACCATCTTGTTTGTTCAAACTTCTTTGCACATCAAACTATACCATCAGTCGGCAAGCATAGTTGTGATATGGAATCAAATCATGTTTGTGGACATCACTCTATCAACAACTGATTGAAAACATGCTCAGTCACCATACACCCTGAGCTGATGAAATTGCATGTCTAATCTATTTCCAATCCAATTATGAGGGACTGGTATCCTGCCACATTATTGGAGCATAGGTGTGTCAAGAAGAATGGCAATGCCTCTCCTTTTGGGGTAACGAACACAAAACCTAATCCTGCTTCGTCTTTGCAAGCAGCAGCATCAAAGAACATTGCCCATCTTGGTAAGCACATCCATGAAGAAAACTTCTTCATTTGGTAAATCAAGTAACTCCCGATCTGCAGGAATTAGGTGATATAAAATAAATCTACAAGTGCTTGTCTTTTCACTGCTTTTGAGGGACATAGACAATCTCAGTTTCTGACAAGAGGAAGGCTCAGTCAGACAGGATTAGTTGCATCATAATATACTTAATTAGGTTGGCACGTGAAATGAGGCAAATAGTGTGTGGTATCATGTAATGCCGGAGCTTCTTTGTCATAGAGATGAAGGAAAATCTTTCGATGGGCAAAATAATCAACACTCAAACACCAAGTGGCTAATAGGAAGAAAAAAAAAAAAAAGAAGGTGACTTGGTTGGAGTAAAACAAGAATCCAATTTCTATTTTCTAGTAGAAGGAATTTAACGACCAAAACTATTTTGAATGCAAGTACTGAAAAGTTTTCACAATTCATCCAGGTCAAAGTTCACTTGCTTGAGACAAATTTACAAAGCAGGGTGTGAGCTGATTCCCATAACCCAATTTTGAAGTTTAAAGAATAAACAGCATATAAAGTAGATAAATCTTATGAATAAGTATGCAGGATTATAAAATTATAAGAGATAGCACAAGCAGTTCATTTAATAAAAATACCTGCACGAGATCATAATCATTCTGTGTGCTACATATCGGAACTTGTTCCTTTCCAAAAATGCGTATGCTAGCACCAGTTGCTCTTCTCATTTCACTAACAATGGTCCCTCCTTTACCTAGTAAACAACCTACCTGCTGTGAATGTACAAGAAGCCTAGCAACAACTGCAGCACCTGGTTCAAATCCTACCTCTGCAATTCGAGAATGGACACGAAGTACAGCATCCTGTGCAGGAGAATGCTTTTGTTCTGAAGTCTGCATAGTCAAATCCAACAGCAATATTAAATATTACCAATGATAGTTCAATAGTTCCAGTAAAATCAACTAAGGAAATTTAAGGCATCCATCTTTTAGACTCCTAAAGACGGATTTACCACTGGCATACCGGAACATGACACATGAAGGGATTGGTCAGTCATCAGGTGGTCACGTCTGCAAGATCTTCAAATCCAAAAGGAAAACCAATTGGATGATCATGGATGTATTGCATTCATTTAGCCAGCCATAAAAAATAAGACAAATGGTCCAGGAATATAAATCCATAAATTGTATGGTTATGGCCATCCACTTAGATGGACTACACCAGACTCACTGTATCTGATTACATACCATAATCAGTAAACCATCCTGATTTTCAATCCAAACAGTACTTAAATGACTAAAGGTACAAGTTAAAAAGACATTCACATGCCTCTCTTGCAGATATGAGGACAACCCTCTCATCTAAATCTGGTGCTGCTTCACCTATCTTGATTGATGCACCGGTGTCACTTTGCAAAGCCCGTATAATAGCGCCACCTTTCCCAATCAGACTGCCAACTTTCTCAAGTTGGCATAGCAACCTAAACACAACCTCCTCTTCGACAACCTTCCTGTGGCCTGTTCCAAAACCATCTGCTCCTGGAACTGAAGAACCCCTAGAATGATACTCAACAGCATGGAGACCAGATACATAACCCCTTGGAGAAAATGGGTCTACCTGGGCAGGCATGCCAGTTCCTCGGAGCACTGCCCCTAATGATTTAGCAGTAGCAGAGTTGGCTGCGTCTGCCCTAGGGTTATCCTGGAGACAACTCGAAACAGATAATAGTGCTTTTTTTACAGCTGAAAAATTCCCTGTTATCTGTTGATCAGAAAACCCCCAATTAGTCAAATGGTAGGAACACTCTAAACACAGAAGTAACACCATATGAAGCTTTTGAAATGCTAAAAAGTCCAAAAAACAGGGCCAGCAGTGCATGATTCATGACTTGCCCACTCAACCCTAGTTTGAAAACCAGATGGGACCTACTTTTGTTGGACTGCTTTTTTCCTTTCGCACCTTAAATGTCAGCAATAGCTTGAAAAAATACGCTATAATGTTGAACTCATTAGGAGGGGTCATGGTTCTGGACCTGCCCAGCTCACATGTAAGACTCTCAAACACCGATTAGAGAAGCTTTATTTACATTTTATACATTAATTTTGACAAGAAAACCATACTCCAGAAACAGACATGTATAAATGCAAGCATCACTCATTAAAAGTCAAAGGAATTACATAAATGACACCACAATTTATTAAAAAAGCTGCTGATCATGTTGGACATGCAATCAAAAGTTTGAACCATCTCTTGCTGACTTGCCAAGTTGACTCCTGGACTTCACTAAGCTGAATCAACTCCAAAGCATGGGGATGTAATCATGCTGTTGACTCCAGAGTAACACTGTCTCAGCCAAGTCAAAGGGTTGGTTGACTTGGACTGGTAGACCCTAAAGATGGTCTATGGCCATTGTACAGCGTCATGGGTGTAAATTTAGCATTCACAGTTGGATTGGTTTCATAATACAAATTTCACATATAAAAAGCTGACTATAACAGACTAATATACCATTTTATTAGAGGCACCAATGCATTAATGACCTTTGAATCTTGGAATGTTGAATCATTTAATACTGCAGGTGGATATAATTCATTATATGTACATTAAAACTAATAAATGAATGTGAATTTAATATTAATGGGATCTTGGGTTAGCATTTTAAAAACCATTGTATTTAATAAAAACATTTATAGCAAACATTTGAAAATCCTAATTTAAGAATATACTATTAATCTTTAACAAAAACTCCTACATAAAAAGCAGCAAGGGAGCATTTTCCCTAACCATGCTTATCCCCAAAAAATGGAAAAGAAGATCCCAAAGTAGCATTGCCTCCTGACTCATTCAGTCGAGTCAAGTCTTTGCCTCAACCAACTCCTCGCATTTAAAAGATCAATTAATCTGTCACTTTCAATTTTTTTTGTTTGTTTGTTTGCTCTTTTTGTGTCTATGGTGTGAGTCATGCTTAATATTGATATTCTTAATTTTACAATATTCATCTTGTTCACGTAGATTCCTGTTGTGCATTTTGCCCATGCAAGTTCAGTCCCAACTCCCTGAGTATAAACTGAAGCAAAGCATTTTAAAGATATAGCCAGTGGACACAAAAGAAAAGTAGAGATTCTATTACATAATCAAAAGAATAAGACTTTAAGATAATCCACTAAGTTTTCTCATCAATTAAGCATAATTTGTTGACATAGTGATGCACACATTGGCGCAAAGTGGGGCTCACACATGGCCTTTGTGGGGTCCATGCATGAAGCTACACAAGGAGGAGCAGGGAAGACAAAGGATCATGATATGGAGGCTCTGAATTAGTTCTATTAGAGTTTATTAGTCTATTTACTGTTTTTTCATTAATTATTAGAGAAGGGGTATAGAAGATATTATAGTTTTTTTTAAAAAGGGTTTAGTTATTGATGTACAACAATTCTAATAAATAGAAAAATAAGAATGAGATGAGAAAGAAGAAGAAGATGCTGAGAGAGAAAGAAAGAGAAGAGAATAAGAGAAAGAAAGGTAGTGATCATAGAGAAGGAAAAAAAATAGGAGGAAGAAGATGAAGAAATGTCAAGTGATAGGGGAGAGAGAGAGAGGAGGAATCGATAGACTCAGTCTCACCAAGAGATGGGAGTAGGGACCACAGCCACACCAAAATTTCAAACACAAATTTTAATTCATAATTCACTTTCCCTTTATTCCATAAGTTACACCTTTAAATAGGCTTACAATGCTTCAAAAAAAAAAAAAGAATCATAACTTTAATAAAATCCCTAAATTCTAGAACTCTAATTTAAAATAAATTCCTAAAACAAATAAGATTCCTAACCAAAAGAGGACTCCTTGGTTGCCAACTTTTTGCCTTGTCAACCAAGACAATTGGACCCCACAAGAATCTCCAAAAATCTAGAAACTCTAGGGGATGTCAATTAGACATGTGGGTCCCCCAAAAAATCTCTAAAGATCTCCAAAATTTTGGAGATTTTTAGAGCTGTACAACTAGCTCATATGGACCCAAACAAAATAAAATAAAATGAACAATCCTAAAGATCCCTAAAAAGTAGTTGTACAACTAGCACTATTGTAGGCCCACAATTTGAACTTTTAATAATCCAAAAAGAGCCCAGAAATTGATTGGTCGTGTACACCATGGACTCCCTAAATCTAAGGCAACTTTTGCCTAATTGAAATCCTTAAAGACTAAATAATTCTAACTAAACCCTTGGCCACTAAAGGCCTTATTACAAAATCTCTTAAAATAAAAAAAAATAAAAAAAATAGACTCAAAAGAGCAACAAAATTACATCACTTTAAACCTTGCTCTTTTGTGACATAGCACATACACGAGCTGAAAAAGGTTGTCCGCGTTAATTATAAGTAGCTTGCAATAGGGTTTTTACATGGGAATATCATATCACACGACTTGGGAGAGAGAAGATTCCATGGGTTGACAGTTGAACAGATCTTAGAGACTCTTTGGCTTATAAAATAGCCCCAGCCAATTATAACTTTTTTAATGAAGAATATGAATGAAATAAAATTCAAAAAAAAACCTCTTCTTACACGAGTGAAGTTCTTCAAGATTCTTGCGCCAAACCTTGAACTTGGTTGGTGATTTCTCACAGGTACTTATCTATCAACTTCAATATTATCTTCTTCTTTTTTATGAAAGAAAAGTTCTATTAAGAAGAGGGACTAAACATCCCTAAAGAATGAAACAAATAAAGAATAAGGGAAAAAGAGAAGCCAAGACTAGCCCAAAAACCCAAAAACTAAATAGGGATACACCCTATGACCTCATTCCACTCCTTGCATAGGGCTCCAGAGCTTAAATCTCCACACCCTTCACAAGGATAAACCCAAAAGAAAATCAATTCCTTTACATTTTTGTAGACTTGGAAAGACGGCATAGCATTGCCCCTCAAAAACCCTCTTATTCCTCTCACCCCAAATTGACCAATAGATAGCCGCCGAAACTAACCTCCAAATCCGGTTCCCCCGACAAGAGAAGGCTTTACAATGCCAAGCTGCAAGGAGGGTCTTCAAATCCCTAGGGAGGGCCCAGCAAATCCCAAAATCCCTAAGAACTCAAAGCCAAACCTCCCACAAAAAAGGACAGTGAATCAGGATATGGTTCACAGACTCTCCATCCTTCCTACATAGGCTGCACATATTAGGAATGATAAATCCTTTCCTTCTAAGGGCATTGATTGTGGATATCTAACCCAAAACAGCCACCACATGAAAAACTAAATCTTTGAAGGAATCGAGGGGTACCAAATATCCTTCCAAGGAACCTAAACCACCATTGTGAGCCCAAAAAAGTGCGTCCCTGATCTCACACTACAGGCTCCATTTAGGCCAATCTCCCAAACCTTTCTATCTTCCAAGATTGGGTTAACTACTACCTCCTCAAACCTCCCTAACAAGGAAGCAATCACTGGCACCTCCCAATCAAACAATGACCACCTTAGAATAGGATGTCATAGAGCCTTGCCATCACGGAATTCAAAGTAATCTGAAACAAGGGCTTGGGGATTGGACGCCAGCTGGTAAACCAAAGGAAATGCCTGCATTAAGGCACACCCACCACACCATTTGTCCTTCCAAAACTTCGTCTTCTTGCCATTACCAATTTCACTCATCATCCCTTCCATGAATTCCTAGAAGAATTTCATTATGCCCTTCCAAAGACTGGATCCGTAGGGACCTTTCATTGGGCAAGGATTGCCATCCTCCCGCACCCCATATCTAGAAACCACCACTTGCCTCCACCTACTATCCCACTCAGACCCAAATTTCCAAATCCTATCTCCTTCTCCATCTTCTTTTTTCTTTATTTTCTTTTATTCCTCCATTAAAGCTTGCTGTCCCATAATTTCCAGCAACCTAATTCCACCTCCATATTCCTCTATCTTCATCCAAAACACTCAATAACCCATCCATAAGCAACCGGACACCTCCACCCATCATTCCTTTGCTTTCTTTATATATATATATATTACACCAAAATCACCTTCAACCACACCCTACAACCCATTACACCAGTCTGCCATACCTAAATTCATATTCCTTTCTTGAAAACCCATCCCTCCCAACCCATTCCTTGCTGTCTAGATTTTTCCAGTAGCCTATATAATTGTTTAAACTTCAATTTCCAAAAGAAATCTATTCACATAAACACATACCATGCGGTTATGCAAGGAATCCTTTTCTTGAAGTTTTGATACAAAAAATCCAAAACCACCATCTCATAGACTTACAGCCAGGTTCTTTAATTGTTTTCTTTATGTTTTCTTGAACTCCTACAACCATACACTTGGCTGCATGTTTTCTTAACATTCAAGCCAACACCCATAATTTTTTATAATCTTAAACCACATTGGAGTTCACTTTTTGCCTAATGATTGAAGGAATCATCACCCACACTTGTTGGTTTACTGCTGTGTGAATAAATCTGCATTCTATGTGTTTGATTTAATACCTGGGTATTTTTCCATATGGGTTGACCTATTTTAATGTGCTACATCAAGTTTTTGGGTATCCTTTGGGTTGTACTACATCACATGGGGCTGGTCTATTAATTAAAACTAATGTCTTGAGTTTCTCATATCTGAAAAAAAAATTAAAAATCCAATGGTTACCAACAAAAAAAAAAAAAAAGAATTAAAAATTTAAGAAATTAAGGTTTATTTGAGGTGATGGATAAGAACTAACAGAAATAAATAAATAAGAAATTAAGCTAAAAAGAAAAGCAGTTGAATGATAAAATTCAGATTCAAGATCAAATGCTAAAACTAAAATAAAAAAATAAAAAAATAAAAACTAAAATAAAAAATTCAAGTACCTAATGAACTAGATTGATATAGGATATTAGGGAAATTAATATTCCTACACTTTATCAATTAAAACAAGCCAAAAAGAATGTTTCTTGAAATTAAAGAATGATGAAAATTTAAAGAAAGTATTCAAGAAATCAAATCTTTAAAGAAATAAATCAAATAAACTAATTCAAGAAGGATTGGATTATCAAAGGGAAGCAAGAAATCTAAAAAAATTAAATAGAAATCAATAAAAGAATGCAAAAGATTCAAGAATTGGGAAAACTTCAAGACACCCTAGATTTTAGGGTTAGAAATTGGGGGTTTCGATGTAGATGGATGTCTTATGTTATGGGATGAAGGAACCTATAACGAATTAGGTTGATATGTAGATTTGAAGAAGTAAATAGAAAAAGAATACTTACTAAAAATTTTCCAAAATTCAAGAAAAGTGTTTTAAGAATATGAAGAACAAGAGGAAAAGAGTGGAGGAAGTGAATGATGATGTGTAAGAATAAAAAACAATTATAAAAGAATGTAGAACAAAGAGTTTTAAAAGAGAATAAAGAATTCTCTACAGAAAAATTGAAAGAAGAAGAAAAGGGGAAAATGATGGAGATTAAAGAAGAAGTGGAGCCTCTGTCGATTACTTATCTCGGCCTCCTGCTTGGTGCGCAGTCCGCTTCTTCGGCCATTTGGGATCTGGTCACTGAGAGATTAAGTAGAAGGCTTGATAAATGGAAAGGTCAGTACCTCTCAAAAGGAGGGAAATTGATTTTAATCGAGAATGTTCTTGCAAGCATGCCCATATATTTTCTATTGTTGTTTAAGGCTCCTAAATTAGTAATCCTAAATTAGTAATCAATCAGATGGAGAGACTAGTGAGCGATCTCTTGTGGGGTTCCTCCAAGGAGAATAGGAAGATCCATTGAGTCGGTTGGAAGGATATTTCCAAGCCTATGGTGAAGGGAGGATTGGGAGTTCAATCTTTGTGGATTACTAATAGAGTTTTACTCAATAAATGGTTGTGGAGATTCGGTGCAGAGAATGATGCAGTTTGGATAAGGATTGTGGTAGCCAAATATGGGGAGGGGATGCATAGATGGGTTAGTGGCCCTCCAGAAGGGGCTAGGGAATGTGGAGTGTGGACAAATATCTTCAAAGGAATGAATGGATTCCTTCATCTGGTTCGATTCAAGGTCAACAATGGTGAGAGGGTTCGTTTTCTGCATGATCCTTGGTGTAAAGGGAAGGCATTAGCTAGACTCTTTCCAGCCTTTTACAGCATTGTGGAAAATAAATGGAGGACAATGAAATAACACATGATCAGATCAATGGTGTTTTGCTCATGAAACATCCAACCAAGAAGATGCCTAAATGATTGGGAGATTGAGGAGATGGGGAGCTTACTGGTGGTGTTGGAGAATTACCATCTTTGGGGGATGGAGAAGCCAGACGAGATGACTTGGAGATTGGATGAAGACAAAGGTTTTTCAGCTAGATCTATGTATGAGTCTCTTATCCCATCTATGAGGGATTCGTTCCTTGTGGAGTGCGTATGGAACTCTCATATCCAAACCAAATCATCTTTTCTTTTGTGGGAGCTATAGTGGAATAGGATCTTTGTTGTATGTGAAGACAATGCAAATTCAACTCGGTTCGATTCAACTCAGCAACTCAACTTTTGATTCAACTCAGTTCAGAGTTAGAATCAACTGAGAATTAAAATCCAAGTTGATGGCAAACCAAAGTCTAACTTGGTGACTATTGTTAAAGTCCAAGTTGGTGGCTAACCAAAGTCCAATTTGGTGGCTGTTAAAATCCAAGTTGGTGGTCAACCAAAGTCCAACTTGGTGGTTGTTAAAGTCCAAGATGGTGGCTGATAATCTCTATATATAGAGATGCTTGAAAGGATTCAAGGCATGGCAAGCAGAGCTAAGGGCTTGGGATAGAAAGAGTGATCTAGAGTCGAATTGATTCTAGGAGTTGTAAGAGAAAGTGAGAGTGGGATTGTTTCCAGTGTGCATTGAGATAAAGTGCAGGGTTACTCCTCTTATAATCATATCTCTTTCTCTAGTGGATTATTTGGTTCGGTTTGAACCATCCGTGGTTTTTTACCCTAAAGGTTTTTTCACGTAAATCTTGAGCCCCTTGTGAGACTTTTTTGCTCCTTCTTTCCCAACAACTGGTATCAAAGCCTTGGTTCAAGTGGGAGTGATGGCTGAAGAAGGAAGGTACTCCATTGAGAAGTTTCACGACACCGAACTTCGATTTATGGAAGATGCAAATAGAGGATTATCTCTATCAGAAAAATCTCTATCTTCCGATGGGAGGTGTCGCAAAGAAGCCTGAGATCATGAAAGACGAAGAATGGGAGGTCCTTGATCGGAAGGCCCTCGGAACCATTCTCCTCTCCCTCTCCCCATCGGTGGCTTTCTTTCTTTCTGTCTTTTGATAGGAAAAAAGAATTTATTTCAAAAGCAAAAAAAGGAACAAGACAACAAAAAAGGGGATAAGCAATCCCTTAATTAGCAAACAAAAGAGGGACAATATAGCCAATGAGAAGACTACAGAGGATCTTATGAAAGCTCTCTCTAAGATGTATGAGAAGCCTTCGACATCAAATAAGGTTTTCTTGATGAAGCAACTCTTCAATATGAAGATGGTCGAGAGTGGGTCCGTGGCTGAACATCTCAATTTGTTCAATACAGTCACTACCCAGTTATCTTATATTGGAATGAAGTTCGAAGATGAGATCTGGGCGCTATTAATATTATCCTCTTTGCCAGAAAGCTGGAACGGTGTGGTGATGACATTGAGTAATTCCTCAGGCACGTCCACGCTCAAGGTGGATGACGTGCTAAGCATCTTGCTCATTGAGGAGGACAGGAGGAAAACTTTTGGTGAATCGTCATCTGGAAACACACTCAACATAGAGAACAGAAGAAGGTCCTTGACACGAGGACAACATCCAGGGAGGTCCAACTCAATGAGAGGAAAATCCAAGCAACCTATGAAGGGCGAGTGTTGGCACTGTGGCAAGAAGGGCCACTTCAAGGACTGTAGGTCTTTGAAAAA
>JAOXJP010000003.1:8852761-8882152 GCA_025762735.1 Platanus orientalis | reverse complement strand
AAAGTACAAAATGGCATTCAACTTTATGTTTTAGTTTATTTTTGAAGAAACTATTTTTAACCTTCAAAATAAAAGTTTGTATTAGAAAAACAGTACTCAAATTTTAAATTATGATTGCCAAAATAATATGCAATAAATATGATAAAATTGACAACTCCTGCTTGATTCATTCCAATAAATTTAATTGGAATTTGTCACGATAATTTGAGCTTTAAATAGTATATCCCATAATTAGTATTATTTTAAAATTATGATAGACAGTATGGCATCATTGTCATATAGATTGTAATCCGAATTTGTTTAGTGAAAAATTAATTCAAGTTAGCAACCCTTAGTTGTATAGATTCTATTTATATTGAAGATTTAACCTATAAAACCTTTTTTGATGTAAAATATAATATTTTTTTATCTTGAAATATCTATTAAATAATTATGGCAAACTTTATAAACTATTTTTTTTTTTTTACCAAAGAGAATTTTTAATTGATACTTCATAGTAGTTCAATAAAAAAACCCACAAATTATATTTTGATGATTTTTTTTATCTTGAAATTTTTATTAAATAGTTATGGAAAACTTTATAAACTTTTTTTTTTACCAAAGAATTTTTTTTTAATTGATACCTCATAATAGTGCAGTAAAAAAGCCACAAATTTATTATTTGATTATTACTAAAAAAATATTTTTTCCACCAAAAAAATAATTATATTTTGATTGCTGAATATAAATAAACTTTGTCTATTACAAAGGCCCCACAATTTATTTGACATTTTCCTACAACATCAAACAATATGTATTTAAGGGAGGGAAGTTCAAAATTAGCCCATGTGAAAAAAAAGTAGAAAATTTGTTTTCTTCCATGTTTTAATTTGCCCAATCAACATGTTTACTAAATGGTAGCATATATATATATATATATATATAATTTTTTCAAATAACAAAATTCAAATGACTTGTCGAAAAAAAAAATTCAAATGTGTATTATAAATTACATAACTAAGGATTAAGGGAAGAGGAAGATATGCTATTGCAACTGTATGTCTTAAACATAATAAAATATTAAAAAAAGGAAAAAAGAGCAAGAGAGAGAAATAGAGGAGCAGCAAGAGAGAGACGGAGAGAGTACTTGCAGCGATCGAGGGTGCAATCTAACTCTCAGAGGAGAGCGCGAGAAATATACGTAAAGCGAGAGAGAGAGAGAGGAAAAAAAAAAATCAGAGAGACAGAGAGAGAGGAAGCTCGGGGGCGAAATCGAATAAAGAACAATCGAAGGAACTTACGAGGAATCGAAGGAAGTCTCTGTAGATGCGTTTCTGAATCTCAATCTTTCTCAGTCACAGAAGCTCAAAAAGGTTAGTTTGATTTCTGCTATCCTCAATTTTTGTTTTCTTTAGAAGCTTCAATCTTTGTTTTGTTTTCTGTAATTTTTTTTTTGTTTCTCTATGCGAATTTCCAACTTTTGCTCGAACCCTCGAACTCACTTCCAACTCGAATCCTTTTACGATCCGTGTCATTTAACTTAGTCTCGCGATCTCAGAGAAAAGAACGAATTTGGGTACTTGCTTCTTCTTGAATTCTGAAACAATGAGGGTTTTTCAGAGTTGCGGAGAGGTATGTCAGGGTTTTTGCAGTTCGCGACTGAAAACGAAGGGAAATTAGAACGGGTATTTGTGAGAGCGTGTTTTTTGTGTTTAAAAGCTTAGACTTGATTTCGATGGATCGGAATTTGAAGTTCTGAGTTTTGGGTTTTGGAGGGATCGAGTAAATTTGGGTTGTCAGTGAGATCTCTGCTTGAGGCCTTTTGTTTTTTTGTTTTTCTAGGGTTTCCGCTTTGGAAGATGAGATTTGTGTCTGCATTGTCTGGTCTGCGCGTGGGGAAATTAAAGCAAGGTTCAGCTGTGTGCAAGATGCGTTGTTGGAAACGGAGCAAACCCTAATTCAATTGGAAACAGGTGGTTTTTCATGGTTTTGTAGTTGCAGAAAAGGCGATTGGCGATTCACACATTGTTTTATGGACTCTCTGTATTGAGAAATGCAACCTTCACAGCAGAACCAGCGGATCAATCTCGCTGACTTGAAGGCACAGATAGTGAAGAAGCTTGGGCCAGAGAGATCACGCCGGTATTTTTCTTATTTGAATGAACTGTTGAACCTGAAGCTAAGCAAGGGTGAGTTTGATAAGCTATGTTATCGAACCCTTGGAAGAGAGAACCTCCCATTGCATAACCAGTTGATACATTCGATTCTGAAGAATGCTTGTCATGCAAAGGTACCGCCACCACTGCATGAGAAGGAAGTCCCAAAGTCCACAAGAGCACCTGGAAAGAAATCTCCTCGAAGAGAAGATGGGTATCAGCAAAGTGGGTCATCCCCAACTCCAACTCAGCTTCCAACTCCATTAGTTTGGTCAAATGGGGATGTACCAACAGTTAACGCCCGGAAGGGCAAGTCTGGGATTCGTGACCGGATGCTTAAAGATCGCCCAAGCCCTCTTGGACCAAATGGGAAGGTAGACTTTCCTGCTCGACAATTGACCACTACAGATGACAAGGTTATTACAGAAAATGGGGACTTGAATCAATATGATTTCCAGAGGCCAGTGCAGCATCTACAGGGCCTTGCAGAACAACCTGAAAATGAGCAGGAGGTTTTGTATCCGCATCCTATGAAAAGACCACGAATAAAGAGATCAGTGGATGTTCCAGCTTCTGTACATAGCAAGGGTCGGATTGACATAGTAAATGTCGAGGATGGGGAGGAGTTGGAGCAAGCCAACTTCTCCAGCTCCACTAGAAGTCCACTCAGGGCTCCTCTTGGGATCCCATTTTTCTCAGCTAGTGTAGGTGGGGCCCGCAGGGCTCTGCCCATGTCAACAAGTAGTAGTTTTGCTAGTTCTTTTGACAGTGGTGGATTGTCTGATACTGAGACGCTGAGGAAACGTATGGAGCAGATTTCAGGAGCACAAGGCCTTGAAGGGGTGTCAACAGACTCTGCTAATTTGTTAAATAATGGGTTGGATGCATATCTGAAGCGGTTGATCAAGTCTTGTATTGAGCAAGTAGGGGCAAGATCTGGACATGAGCCAACAATGCACCCTGTCTACAAGCAACAGCCTCATGGTAAGCTCATTAATGGTGTCTGGCCAGGACATCACTTTCAGATGCAAAGTAGTGGTGGGCCGCTGGAAGGTATGCAAGAACAGAAAACATGCTGTCCGGTATCTCTGCTGGATTTTAAGGTTGCGATGGAGCTAAACCCACAGCAGCTTGGAGAAGACTGGCCATTGCTGTTGGAAAAAATTTGTATGCATGCATTTGAAGAATAAAACATCCAAAGAAAACTTTGGTTTCTCTGAAGCTGTGGTTGGGTGGGTCCGGACTTGCTTTGAAAGGCTTGAAAATTGTGGATGGACATTGTTGAAGTGGGATTACTCTGCCATGGCCATGGTGAATCAGCTTAGTTCCTTCAAGATGATACTCTCTCTCTTGCAGATGAGTGGGTATTGGAGCAGGAAGTCAATATATTTTCCTGCTGCGGGGAACCAGGAATACGTTTAACAGCAACCAATCAAAGGGAACTCAAAATAATTTACCATGTGTGATTGCAGTGTTGTATGTTTTTCATTGTGTTGGTTGTCTCTCGCCATCACTGCAGCTCTCGAGCTTTCTGTAATTTACAGTCAATGAAGAGAAATTTAAGGCCAGTTTTGCAGGAATGCTGTTGCGTGACTTGGTAAAAGGTAGAACTACAATAAGAATGGCAGTGTTTCTGTGTATGTAACATCAAATATGGAAAAATTGATTGGAGTCTCAATATTAACAACACCTTATCAACCCAAATTGTTTTGATGATCTAATGATTTTAGTTTGAATATGCCAAGGAATTGATAACTTGGAAGCTAAACTCTGAAACAAAATTCTATCTTTTTTAGTATTCACATGGTGATTTACCATCTATTCTTTAAGCATTGCAATACTCACCTGATCTCAGGGGCATTGATTTTCTTGGGATTTTTATTTTCCTGTGAAGTATGAGTAGTGTGAAAATTACCCTAAGTAGTCAACTGGAAGAAAAAAATACCGTACAATGGAAAATTACTATTCTTTGTTGTTCGGTATGAAAAAGCTGGGTCATTAATTAATTGTTCCTAAAACCAGAAAATAGACTCTGCTTAATCAAATAAAGAAAAAGAAAAGAAGAGGTGTACATTTTTCCAATGGTGATTTGGATGTGAAGAAACTTTCTCATACACCAAAGAATAAATAAATAAATAAATAACAAATCTTAGAGCATTCAGCTGGCAAAACCAACCATATTGAACCTTTCATACCACTGAATTCCCACAGAAAGATTTTTGATGGAATATCCAACGCTCCATTGGAAGTGCCCCAATCTATTACTTTTGAGGTAGCTTCATGGGCTTCAGCTTCAAAGGACTTTCAACACTTCTCACTCAATGATCTCATTAGGTATTGGCCTTCTTGTTTACATTCTTGTACTATATCTCATGAATTATAGAGTGGCTCCTTAATGTTCTATATGTTGTACTCCTTTTTTTTGGATAAGTTCTATATGTTGTACTCTTATTCAAAATTCCTTTCTCTTTTAATAAAATCTGTTGTTCATACCTTTTTTAAAAATAAAAAAAAATTCACAGAAAACTTAGGATTATCTATGATCATGCATGCATCCATCTCTCAATGAATGATCTCTCCTCTCCTTTTCAAAAATAAAATCAAGTGTGAAACTATGGCTAAACAAAGTAAGCCAGAGATGCAAGATTTGTTAAACCTCTATTCATCCAGAAAATCTGCTGTCGTGGCATTCATATGGATTCTTTATTGAATGCACAAAAACTCGTTTCTCTCCATGCTTCTTTGGATTTAGTTACTGGGAGGACCATTTGCAAAAAGTCTCTTTAGAGGTATGCTTGGTTCTGGTTGTTGTTAAAGGCACCTCCTCCATTACTATACTAACATAGTTTTGTTGAATTATTATGTGTTGAATTTCTTTGATCAATAAGACTGTTAATGATAAGAAAAAGCTCTTGTGTGGATACTTGATACCCTTCCTTGCAGCATGCATAAATTAAAGCATGTATTGAATCAATTTAGTTTTGCACCACTGGGTCTAAAGATCTGAAACCCAAAATAGTGAAACAGAAAAGGACAAGAATTTTTATTCAGTAGGAAGGGAATAAGAAAGGTCATCGAAGCCACTCTTTTTTTGAAAATAAAAAAGCCATTGGTTCAGAGAAGAAAAAGACCCCGTAAATAAAAACCAAGCACCTCCTCCCAACTTTGTTTTGTCTTCACTAAATCATAAAATAGTTTTTTCTTAATTCCTGAGTAGAAAACTTAAAAAGTGGTTGATGTTCCCCCTGCGAGCCACAAACAGTAATTATGGGTCATAGTGAAGAAAGAGAACAGGCAAGATTTGTAATAATCTCATTGTGTTGGAGGTTAAAAACATAGAAAAACTTATAAAAGATGAAGAGGAGGAAAATATAAGAAGTTAAAAAGTACATCTCACAACTTTTCTGTTAAATTTGCAGAATCTCTCTCTCTCTCTCTTTATAAAACACACACACACACTAACTCGATTACTTGCTCTGTCTACATCCGCTCATAGTCTATCTTATGTATTGCAGCGTTGTTGCAGTGTATTATTGGCTTAGAAATAGTATTCGTTTGTTTATAACAGTGTCTTCAAATTTCTTGATTTTGGTCATTTTGCACCATGCTACAATTCAAGCGGTGAGCTCTTTATTATTTTTGTTTCTTTGGAATTATGTTACTACAGTAATTTCTTCTACCAGAGGATTTACTATTCTACAAGACGGCGGCATGGCAAAGCAATGAAGAGGTAGTTTCTTTTCCTGAAACTTATATTTAATAAATGAATTATGGGATAAGACCTTGTTGTTGTTGTTGTTGTTGTGCATAGACAACGTTTTCTCCCTCGACAGTTCTGTGTTGGCAACTCAGATGACTGCTACATGTAAATGATTGACTCATTGGCAGCTGGGACCTGACAACTTTGCAAAGAGAGGTGAATCAAGGACGAGATATACCTTCATTAACATCCGGTAGCCTTCAGTTGTCCAGGTTGAAGACAGAATGCGAGTCCTCTCAATTTTGACGAAGTAGTTTTTGCTATATATCCTGCTAGTCAAAATGGAATACGGGGGTGGCATCCTGTTTGTTTGTTTTTGTTTTGGTCTATATTCCTTTAATTCTATTGTAGGATTTCTTGCAAGAATCACCATGTCCTCATGCTTCAATGGAAGCCTAAATATATCAGTGTACAAATATTTTTTTATATGTACGCATTATTCATAAAAATGTTATATTATAGTTTCTATGGTTAAATTCACTGGAGCATTTACTTGTTTTTTCCTCTTTGGCAGTGGTCTGTTCTAAATTCGATTATACTTAAATAAAAATCGACAGGTTATTGGTGTAGTTTATTTCTTTTTTATGCTTGCATCATATTTCTACAGATATTCTAACTTTCAATAACTTCGCTCCTGGGTATCAATAAAATATATATATCATAGCACCTGGTTTTTTTTAATTTATTGTAGCTATGCATGAATTGGTGTCTCAACGCATCAAATTTTATTTTATTCACTTTTTTCATTTAATTTTCCTTGATCTCTCTCTCTCTCTCTCTCTCTTTATATATATATATATACATGTGATCAATGACTATACCAGTGAGAACTGAGAAAATGGAAGTTGAAGGGGCAAGGACAAGGGGAAGGCCAAAATTGACTGAGATTAAGGTAGTAAGGAAAGAAGGCAGCTTGTTATTTAATGACAGATATGGCTCTAAATACAGTGGAATGGCGGAACATGATTTGTGTAGCCAACCCAAAATAGTTGTGATAAGGCTGTTGTTATTATTGTTGTTATATATACAGGTACACATGTGCACACATTTTATTATTTATTTTTTAATTAGGGATTTCATGGAAGTTACCTGGGTCCTCCACAAATACCATTGGACCAATATCTTTTTTAGGGATTGATATAAGACTCTGGCTATATAATCTTATTTGTAGACCATGTATTAAAAGCGTAGGTTAGAATGTTCTATATCTTGAATTGAATGTTTTACTACTGATTTATTACTTATTATTATTATTTTTTAATTCAGTAATAGAACAAAATATTTATTTTAGAGTTTCAACTCATGCTAAGGAGTAAGGCGTGTTAGGGTTTATGAGCCTTTTTTTATTTTTTATTTTATTTTATGAATAACAATTTATTAGAGAAAAGGGGCGGGGGGGGGGGGGATACAAAGACTGAGAGGGTCGAGAAACAGAAGAAACAGATGAAGATACAAGAGAAGACAATAATCAAACGTTAATCATTACGGAATATACAAGAATACCAGTCCCTTAAGAGATCATTACTGGGGAGATCCTTAAAATCCTTTAGAACCATATCCCATGATATTACCTCAAAGGTGATAAGAGTCAATAAGCTGAGAAGAGGATCCGGAGGAATCTTTGAATATTCTTCAATTACGGTCTTTCCAAATCTCTCAAAGAATATCATGAAGAAGAGCAGCCCAAAATTAGGGCTGTCAATTGGGTTGGGCTGGCCCGAAACCCGACTTGACCAGCCCGAAAAATGGGTGGGCTGGGCAAGTTGAGTTTCAGGTTGGGTCAGTCTCGGACCAAATGTTAAGCCTGAATTAATTTTTGGGTTAGGCTTAGGCAGACACAACTCTAGCCCAATACTCGACCCGGCCCAAAGTACTTTACAAGTAGCTTGGCTTGGGCTGGCCTGAACTATGTTTCATATAACCCATTCAAAGCTACTTAAATCCCCACTGTAGATGCTTGGAACCATCCGATGATCTATAATGAAAGAGAAAATATAACCCTAATTCCAAAGGTGAAAACCTAATGCTCTATCCTTACAACAATCCTCCTCCTTGGCCGTCGTCTCTCTCACCATCTCTATGCTTCACTGCTAGATATGGATGCTTGTTGCAAGGTTCTTTCAGGATTTATAAATCCAAAGGCACCCACCAATCTCCGATGAACAACCAAGTTGGTTAGCTTCTCTCTCTTTATTCTCATTCTCACTCTCTCTTCCACGTGATTCTAATTCTTTTGTTTCAAAATTGCAGGGTTAGAATCTCCTAATTTTTTTTAAGGTTTTGCTCAAGAGAGGAAGATGTGGGTTGTTGAATTTCATGTTTCTAGGCTTCCATGCCTACCTTGTACCTTATTGTTTATTATTATTATTTTTTTGGTTGCAAAGGTTTGTGATTTGTTTGATTTGGTCGTTCAATTTCATCTACTAGTGGTATCTGAATCCATAGAAGGTTTGGAGGGGAATTATTTAGTTATTGTCTTTAAGGATCCAAGTTGCATTCTTTACATTGGAAAATGATTTTAGGTAGAACTCACTAATGATAAAAAGGAACGATTTTTGCATGAATATTTTCTTTTATGTATATTTTAAAATTATTTTGTACTCTTTTGTGAAGATCAAACCATTCATGCCATGCTCTTAACAACATCATCATTTTACCTTTTAGCTCTTTGTTGAACGGATACCTTTATTATAATTTTTTTTGACAAAGGGTTTGAAGTTTTCGGGCTAGCCTGAACTTGGCCCGAAGCTGGATCTATTACATTGGGTTGGGTTCGGGCAGGATGGTTCGGGCTCAGGCTGGGCTTGGGCTTAGATATTATATTTCAGGTTGGGCTTGGGTTGACCTCATCTTGGCCTAACCCAGCCCAATTGACAACCCTGCCCAAAATTTCTTGCCTTTTGGATACAAATATGGGACATGCCATTGCCGAAGATTAATCATGTTGATTGGTATAATCCAATCAAGAGATAGGGTAAAAAGAAAGTGCTCCCAAATGCATCAAGATAAGAACAATGAAGTAAGACATGGTTATTAGACTCCCCATCCTCCTTACATAGAATACAAATATGTGGAGATAACATCATGTAAGAATGCCTCTTTTGAATGTGATCCATGGTATTCATCTTGCAAAAGGAAACAATCCATATAAACGCTTGAATCTGAGGGTGAAAGGCCATTCCAGACGAGATTAACAAGGAATGGAGGAGAGAGAGAGGAAGAAGGAAATGGAGAGGAAAGGAATTGAAATAATGATTTAGATGAAATAGGCCAAAAGAATCTAGAGTCCACTTATATCTATCAGGATTAGCGAGAGAAAGACGAAAGTGCTGAAAGGAATCATAAAGAGAAGAGATGCAATTTTGAAACAAGAAGGTCTCTTGAAAGTAGCAAGTTCTAGAAAATTCCAATTGAAGAGGTGGAAAGAATCTTAGAGATAGAGACGTTTTTGTGAGAAGCAATACAAAAAAGTTTAGGGAAAAGAGATGAAAGAGAGGATTCACCTATCCAAACATTAGACCAAAATTAAATATGAAAACCATAACCAACAACAAGGGATATATGAGGATAAAGAAGGGGATGTATAGCAATAATGCATCTCCTAATGATTGAAGCTCTTGAATTAATTGATGGATTTGAATCCCAACCATTCTGATATGAACCATACTTGCAAAGGATAAGAGAATGCCAGAGACTTCCATCTTCTAATGTAAAATGCTAAATCCATTTTCCAAGTAAGGATTTATTCTTGATGATTATGTTTCTGATTCCAAGAACCCCAATGACTTTGACATACACACATCCTTCCAATTGAGAAGATGATCTTTCTTAAAGCCACCTCTATCCCATAAAAAATGTTGTTGGAGCTGTTCAAGTTTCTTACCCACCTTGACTAGAATAGAGAACACCGACATATAGTATACTGGAAGATTGGAGAAGGCTACTTTGATGAGGATAATTCTTCCACCGAGAGAGATGTGTGATTTTTCCCATGAAGACTTTGTCGCTAATGTGACGTTGGGCTTAGTTTGATTCAAGTGTTGATTTTCTGAAAGTATGAGATTTGATAGCTTGTTTGTCTTTGTGAAATGTTGTGTTTCCGCATTTTAGCATTTTGTTTTATTTGCTGGGATAATTAACTCTTCTAGAATGCTTTCAAGTGGTATGGTAATTGGCCACTTTGTCCTTTGTGCATGCAGAGACTTGGGTACATACTAGAAGGTAGCTATGGGCGCTTTTATTGGAGCATCTTGTTTTTGCTTATGAACACCTTTTTTGGGGTAGATTTAGCTTTTGTTGTGACATCCTTCCTTTTGTAGAACCTAACATCTATGTAGTAGGCTAACACATTCGAAGTAATCTATATTAGAAACTATTACTCCTTGTCTTCCTTTCCAAGGTTATTTGACATACTGATGGTATGTTGAGAGGATTACATGTAAATTGTGCATCAATGGCCTTCCCATCAATGCATTATAGGCCATGTCAACATTGATAACCTAGAACAAAGTGCAGACCTTAATGTCATTGAACTTCATTTTGAGCTTAACTGAGCTCAGTGGCCTTTGCTCACTTCGGTTGAAACATTAGCTAACCAATGTGTTGGTTTGCAGTTTACTAACACCTAGTTCTAGCAATTCCCTTGCTGGAAAAGTGTTAATGGCCGAATCTCCATATACTTTCATATTTGAGAGATTTATACCATTGACTTTCTTAGTGATGAATAGAAACTATTTGTGTGTTGGGTCATTTGCATACATGTTTTCTTCATAAAGGTGAATGTCTATGCACATGGTGGTTTCATATCTAGAGGGAGCTTGGCGGATGCAAGTTCTATTGTTTCTACTAGCTTTTCATTTTATTTTTGGTGGTGTATTTATGAGAGGTTTGCTAAGCTTCAAAGAAATTTTAAGTGCATCACATAAAATATTGCTAGGAGGCAATATTTTTTTTTATAGATGTGATAGTATTAGAATTAAGTGTCTAATAAATCCATTCACATAAAATATGGATATATTTACTTGTTCATTAAAATTAATAAAGAACCTTTTAGTCAAATATCACATATATTTATCTCTTTATATGACTAATTATTTGATCTCATAAAATGAGATAGGTCGTTCTTAGGTAATATAATAGGATGTCAGACACATTGGAATGTGTAGAGAGATTTGGTAATCCAATTCTTGTAAACCTGAATTTTTACAATTATAGGTGATGTTAGACATATCACTTATAGGGAAGGCTATTGCATATAGAGTAGACTATATGATGGAGTGATACAATTCCAATTGGTAAAGCAATACATATATGTGGGTGCATATAAAAATGCACTAAAGGGATCCATTATGAATACACTTCGTAAACCTTCACTATTAGGATAATTGTTGTTCTTATTTATAAACTTGTCCTTGGACTGGAGGGATTTGTATTTTCTAAGTTGTCTTGTTGGTTGTTTTGATCTACCAACTATTGATGCCAAATTGGTGGCTATATCATGGATAGTTTAGATAGCTTATATGATATTTGAGAGGATACGAATTCCCAATAAGTAATTTATTGTCCTTAAGTGTTAGATGTATTCAATTTAGGGCCTATTTGATTTGATTAAACAAGAACTTTGGCTACAGTGACTTCTGATAAATAGTATGCCAAATGATTTCAAAATTATATTATAATGTTAAATGTGTTTATTAAAAAAAAGAATATTTTTATCAAAGAAATATTTTAAAAGTCCAATTGGTTTATTAAGTTCCTAAAGATCATATTATAATGATCAAAAGGGTTAGATAGTGATTGATATTGCATCATAAAGGTCATTGAGGAATATTGTATAGTAGAAAGATATATTGTAAAATATTTGTAAGGAAGAACCACATTGCTATTTTCTTATCTTTGGGTGTTAGAGGGCATTATTATAGTTAAAAGTGTGTCAGTTTGTAATTTGAAAGATATAGTTACCTTACGGCAGTTTAGACTACAATTAGGTTTACTAGCCTCACAACCTAAGGATAAGAATCCAATATGGACCCCACACCTGTAGGGTTTCTTTGGCTTTTTAAAAACTATTTAAATACTCCTATCCACTTTCATTTTGGGACCTGTAGTCTTCTTAGATAAAGCTTATAGAATCCTAAAGTAGATATGAATGCTAAGGAGACCGAGTAAGACCATTATCTTCTCCTGGTTAAGTTATTGAGGTGTATTTCTTTAATGTTCTTTGGTTTAAATCCTAGAGTTATATATAGTGATAATGGATTCTCATGGTACATCCTCTGCCTTCCCTTGAGTCCTATTTAAAGCAATCAAGTGCTTCCCATCAAAATCAACAACCTCTACTCCAATCGATTTCTTGATAGGGAATAGGAGAATTGAACCTAGAAGAAATCATAATTCAAACTCTTAATATTCTTTAAACTCTATTCTCACATCCAATTTCATTCTTCTACAAATTTTTCATTGTGAACCTAGTTGAGATGATATCTTGATCTATTTGAGAGGGTAGAAGATAATAAATATATAGTTTTATACAATTAGTTTTGAGGAGTTTGACAATAGGAAAGAGAGTAGGTGAAACCACATTAACAACAACTACTTCCTGACCTATTTGAGCCTCTTCAATTTGATCAAAATCTGTTATCAAAAAGTGAGTAATGGATGCTTGGATATCTTATGTTTCTTGCTTTATACTTAGAGGAGCTAAAACCATACCAATTATGATTTTACTTTTAAAACTAACAGATTTCTTGTTGGAAGAGTTGGGTTTTGTTTCAAATATGTATTTTTTTTTCACTTGGTTTCTACAAATTTTCATGTGATCAATACCATTCAAAAAATTGCTCTCTCCCAAACCAAGATTTGTAGGACCAACCAAAACCACCAAGAAGCAACCAACATTCCATTATACCATGCTGTCCATGCATAATTTTTGATAGTAGAGTGAGGATATTTTGTTGTATTGGAGTGGGGGGCCTGCCTAGATGCAAAATGATGCATGTTAGCTTCCAGTGTGTGATAAACAACACATGATTTTTAGTAGTATTGTTTATAAAATAATCAATATGTTCATAAGATGAAATACATGGGAGTGGGTTCTACCAGTCCTTTTTGCCAGCCCCATGCCGAGGAGCATCCGGTTAATCAATAACTCTATTAATTGTGATCCCCTCATAATTGTAGACATTGTTCTTACCATCCATAGCCCCATGCACTTAAAATCTTAGGGAAAAAAAATGCCTTAACCCCAAATTTGGTACATAACCTTTTCTAAATGCCGAATGTCAACATTTCCAGAGTATTGTCAACACAACATTTCTCGTGACTATTAGCACCCAAATTTTGACTTAGACTTCCATGCAAATCTTAAAAGCTCTCAAAGGTAGTATTAGATCAAACCTCAGGTAAATTGGGTATAAGGAAATAAAGCTCACCCATTGGCCCCACGAATCCCCTAAGATATTAATAACTAAAAACCCTAAAAATCAACAAAAGCCCTCAAGTGACCTAATCTAGACCATAAGAGGGTAGACACATTCCCTTAATCAAGTTTCTCAGGAAAATGGTCATGATTGTCTGCCATGCAGAGTTATACAAAATGCCAATCTAGGCCTTGCTTCCCCCAATATCTAGCCTTCCCAGATAACCAAATAGTGTCTACCCAAAAGTGAGCTACAACATTCAGGTGCTTACGGAACATTCACACCAACATTAGAATCATGCCTCGTCAGTTTCCAGACATTGGAAAAACATACATATTTCAAAGCCCTACCTTGATAACCCTTTCTTGGTCTCTAAGCCCACTCTAACTCCATATCTCAAAAATCCATATCTTTTCCTAACTGCATTCTTTTTCATATATTTTCCCACCAATACTCGGTGAGGTAGTCATCTATTGTTGCGGTCCGGGGAGCTCGAACCTTACAGAGTTCATGTGTATTCCGAGAATCAATTTTACATTTTTTCCTCTCAACAATGTGACCATAAACTTTCTCAAATCACAATGCATCATGAATAAAATACCTACCCATGTTGGAATTTGATTATGACTGAATCGATACTGAACTGATGCTACTGGAATGATCAAGAAACACAAAATGATTGTCTATTCACATCCACTAGAGGTCGGTAGACCAAAAAGTGGACTCAGACAAAAAGGGCAAAATTAGGGTTTTAAGTTATGATGGAGCAGCCTTGCCATATGCCCTCATCCCAATTGTCTACCTCACTCCTACCTTAGCCCACATTAATACCTACCCTCTTATCTTTTCCACATGCTCTCACCCCCTTCATCCACCTCATTGCTTACCCTAGCCCTCATTATACCCTACTTTTTTAGCCTTTCCATGTGTTATATCCACATTGGTGCTCCATAAACCAATGAAAAATATATAGATTGTCATCATTTCTACACCATCACTTATTGCCACTTGTCCTACCCTTATTGGTCCACCTCAAGACCTAACATAGGGCCCATCATGCCTTGACCTAGCCCTTCAACTAGTAGCCCATGATCATGCCACATCAGGGGCTGACATCATCTTCCTTACATCACCCCATGCCATATGTCAACCCCTTATTGGTGTTCCATTTTCACCTAGATCCTCTCTTAGAACCATCACCTCTTGTCATAAGTCATGCCTTGATTAGTCCCCAACTAACCCAAATTCAACCCAAATAAGATAAAATGAAAACACAATCCACATTCAACTCAAATACAACCCATATTCTGGAAAAGTTTTGGTGTCTTCTTCAGTGATTTTCCAACATTTTTAGTGTCTTCCTCTCCTACCTTCTCTCAAAGCCTGTAGTAAGCTCCTTTGATTGTTCTAGTCTCTCTTCAGTGAAAGTCGTAGCAAGAACCCCGTTGGGAGAAGCCCATTGTTTTCCCCTTTCCCCTACACGTCCCATATTGCTTTAGAGCTCCTATGACTTTTGTCTAAGTCCTACAACAAAAGGAACATCATAGATGTACTCCTCTACTTTTTCTTTCTGCTTTTTGTATACATATTTTGTGCATTTTTATAGTAGGACAGTTTACATTTTCTTGTTGTTTTTAAGGTTAAAAAGCATATGTAGTATGTCTCCCAACCCCCATGTAAGCACCCAAATTTTGACTCAAAATTCTGTGTGGACCTCACAGGTACTCCTAGGATAGTGTTAGGTCATCCTCTAGGCAACCCTAGTTTATGAGAATAGAGCTCCTTTTTGAACCCAATAAACCCCCTAACAAGATCAATAAAAGCCCTAAAATCTACTAAAAACTCCAAGTAAACTGGTCAAGTCCAACCCTGACCCTAGAAGGCTAGACAGTACCCCTCAAACATGTGTTTTAGACAATAAGACATAGTGGTCTAGTGTGTAGACATATGTGGAAATGTCCGCTTTAGGCCTCACCCCCGCCTACCTCAGCTTCCTTGCTCCTAAAAGCCACATTTTACTCTAATAACGTCTCTTTGCTAATTTTCCCATATAGTTATCTAGAAAACCTATCACTTGTGCTGAAATCTCTAGAAACCCGAGCCCCACAATGTTCATGTTTACCCTAACCTCCAATTTTACCTCTTTGTCCTCTAAGCGCTGAACCGAAACGCATAAGAATTCCCCTTATAAAAGTTCAACAACTACCAAAACCCACTCTTGACCCTATCAATTCATCCAAAGCATATTAGAAACCCCAAAAGCACTATATGTCCACATCCTTTGGAGGTTGGAAGACTGAAAAGCAGACTCAAATAGAAACTCGACTTATTAGGGAAAATGTGAGTTTTACCCAAAAGCCAATTTTGCACATTTGTCCATGCACACATGTCGGATCGACTTACCATTCATTACAGAACCTCTAGCAGTCCAACCCGCACATAATCCATAAAGACTTTAATAAAAAATTCCATCAACTCACCCTTTTAAAGTCCAATCAAGAGTTTCCTAGATCTCTTGGTTATTGGATGTGCGATAGCCTGTGGATATCGGATTGCAAATCCAATTTGATCATTGTGTTTAAAATGTTTTAAAAAATGAAAAGTACAATTCATTCACATTCATTGGAGGTCAGAGGACTGAAAAGCGGGCATGCACCAAATTCACGTAAACTATCTTAGATTTACTACATCATTAACCAAACCCATTTAACTCCTTTATTGCATCATCCCTATTTCATCATTAATCAAACCTTTTAATCCTTTTACTACATCAGCCCTAGACCATTATTACTTCTCTTACACCCTACCACCTCGTTTCTTACATCTTTTCCCCTCCCATTAATTCCCCTATCAACTAGGATTGATTTCCACCTTTCATCTCACCTACTCCTTGTTGATTAACCCCATTACAACCCTCCATCTCACCCCTTCTAGATGATCAAGATGATCCCTTTTATCTCCATCATATCGGTTCCATTTGTCAAGTCTCTCATTTGTCCATCAAGTGGTACATGGATCCATCCAAATGTCACACATCCAAAGTCCCTAAACTAAACCAAATGAAACCCAAATGAAACCCAAATTCACTTAACTTTTAATGAAAACACAACTCAAATTCAAACCAGTTTTAGCCCTAGTTTGGTCTGAACCTACATAAACCTAATCTAACCTAACCTAAATTCAACTCAACTTTAAACCTAATTCAAATTCACTTTCCTTTATAAATAAACCCCCCAATGTTTGAAGGGTTGAAAGAAAGGGTTATGGGTGTGGAGTCCCTACGTGGATGCGACCTCAATAGTGTATAAGCTTCGTTTCTCCTTCCCTCTTCTCTCAATGACTCAACTAGCTTATTCAGGAGTTTGGGTTGGTTTAATTGTCCTATGTCGTAGTTGGACCCCCATTGAGAGATCTACCATTGTTTTACCTCCTTCTCAAAACCTCATACATTATCCTAGAGTTCTTGTGAACTCTGCATGAATCTCTGAAACTGACTACATTACTTGGTTTTCTCTCTTTCATGACATGTATTGCCTCTTAGTGAGCTCCTGTGGGATCAAGATCCTCCCCAGTATACTCTTTATGCCATATGACTTGTTTCACTCCTTATTCATACCCTTCCATTTCATTCTCTATGACATTTTCATGCCTTTCCTTGGTAGGACATATGACATATGTTTATCATGCCTTAAGATGTTTTCCTTCTTTCATGATCATGATTATTTTTCTGACATAGAATTTTTTATTCTTGTATGGACTGGTTTGACATATGCTTGTGTGTTTACTTTATGTACCATGCCTTGTGTGCTTTTTGGCTCATGAGCCATGTTACGGGACCCACCATTGTAAGTATTCTCTCCCCTCAAGAGTGCATTTACAAGTCTAATCCTCTACTCTAACCCACCTAAAAACCACCCAGTAGTAAGCCTTTTTTTATGCTTAACTCCTGTTTGGCACATAAGTTCAATTAGGCGTTGGCACATGATCAATTAAGTGTTGTGGGATCAGGTTGTGAACATGAGTTTGGACACTTCTATCCTTCAACTTGAACCCTCAAGGCATAGATCATGGGACTTGTCAGGGGCCTGAATTAGGATGTACCGCCCATCGCATAATCACTGGTTTGACCCCGTTTTGATCTCAAAGGTTATTAAGGATCAGGCATTGGACATGTCAAGATTGGGTGTTGGGAGCTCAAGTTGCCCATCAAGCATTAAATAGATCCCACCTCCAACCTTGGGCCTCCAATGCTTAGCCATCTCGAGACATGCATCTCCTCAACCTTGTATACCATTGCTTGGCCCATCTTCAGTTAATTGCTTTACTTGTTTACACAATGTGGAATACCATGTAAGTATACTTAAAAGGACTAAAATAAACCTAACATTATATCACTCTCAATGGTGAATCATCATTGACTAAAGAGACTTGCACATACACAACACCCATGAGAACTACATGTAGCTTTGATCCCAAAAAACCATAGAACCCCAAACCTCATAAGATCGGTTATGTGGGAAGCTTGAAACTATGCCTTGAGTTTAGCTGCTATAATTAAACAACACTAAGGGTCCATCCTTCCATAAAGAGGGAAAGGTCATCAATATTAACCCACTTCTACAGTACAATAGTGACTAAGGCCCATTAGAGACCTAACCACACTAATTGGGACTAATCCAAGTCCTAATGCCTAATTGAGACTAATCCAAGTCCCAATGCCTGATTGAGCCTAGGTGCATGATCAGGCATTAGCCCATACACGATCAGGCATCAAGCAATGAGCTTAATCAAGTTTTGAGGCATTCAACTTACCCAAGTTTAGTCCATGTCTACACACCTTTAACAAAACCCAACTAACAATAAGTTATAGTATACATGAATAAGAGAAACCTCCTTAAAAGGGTGTGTTAGGGTGCCTAACACCTTCCCCAACCGTAACTCAATAGTTTACCCTATCTTTGTAGACTTTAACTAGAATATGAGTCAAATTGGTTTTAACCTTAGGGTCTAAATTTTCTTCCCCAGAGGGAGGCAACTAATGTCTAATTTCATAAGTAAAATATGAATTGGTGGCGACTCCATACAACCCATAAGACCATAGGATTCCTACCCTCTCAAGAGACATTGACCCCTTCGCTTTCTATTATAGGTCCATGAATTTTGGCATGTGACATTAATACATCACTTTCCTTTCATTCACTAAATCATAACTTGTATAAAATTTTTTTCTTTATCTTTCTTTACATTCATACACAACGGAATAATATATTAATCAATTTCCAATGAATACATAATTAATCACATTTTCGTAAGTCTGACCTATATAAAATCCCATAACTTATGAACCATAATCCTGAGAATAATCCATAAACAATGCCTAACATTCCTATTCAATTTAAATAAATATCCTGACATAATTAAATCAATCAACTAAAATCAAAAACTAAAAATCTCTAACTTATTACATTTCTTGAAATTTAAACTAAAATAACTATACTTAAATAAATAAAGTCTCTATTCCAAATAATTGAAATAAACAAGTGTTCGGTCTCTAATTGTCTTTATTTGGAACTGCTACTCTGCGATCTCCACATCATTTGTGGTGTTAGATTGTGATAAGTTTAATAAATTTAATAAAAAAATAATAAACTATGGAAATAATGGATCGAGTCTTAGCAATATTTCAAAAACTAAACAGATACTTTTCTATTTACAATTCAATATGCTTAATTGTTCATAAATCAATTTTATACATTACTAAGCATTTAATAAAAATTACAATTTCATGTATAAAATAGAAATCCGTGATAATATATACCTTTACATTTCAGAATGGAATGGTTCAGATCATATTTTATATCATAACCAATACAAAACGGAATATAACATATATTTGTTATCAAGCTGGAACGTATAACAATTCGCACTGTTTAAACCCCATTGAGAAGGATATAGTTTATAACATTTAAACCTAGTTGAGAAGGGTCTAGTTCACATCGATTATACTCAGGTGAGAATGGTTATTATTACCTTCTATGTGGCAAGCAATAAGGATCCGTAATAGTTCTCACTGATTATATCCAAGTGAGAAGGGTTTCATTAATAATTCCCCTTAATGAGCAAGGTGACTTTCTAAGTACATATCATTCTCTTATAGTTTCAATAAAATCATATAGTTCATAAAAACAACATATAATAATCATTTACATTAACTTAAGTAAAAATAACCTATAAGAACATGCTTGATCCAACTAGGCACAATCTATAGAACATGTTTTTCAAAGCATATCAAATCTGCCTAGAACAGTACTATTGAGAATCCCTAATGGTTGGATAAAAATCAACACATTTCTTTATAAAATATGATTTAAGATTAATAAGAATAATTAAAAGGATTAGACATATGACTTCTTGCGAATCAGTAGATCATTACATTTAAAAGTATTTAGAAGATTAAAACATTTCTTAAAATAGTCTTTACAATTTTAGGAATAAAACCCTCTTTTAAATCTCTTGATTTTTCATTAAAAACATAGTTCTACATGTATTAATAATGCAAAACTGATGATTCAAATCATTAAAATCTTGTAAAATTTAAGACAAATCACTTTTATATCATGTTTTGTAAAAACGATTATATCTTTTACAAAACCACGTTTTAAAACTTTAGGCAATATCAAAATCAATGATGAACGATTCAAATCCAGTTGAAAAATGATTAAAACCTTTATAAAATAGAATCAATGTATTTCTAGGAACTTAAAGAATGAAATCAAAACAATAGTTTAGTTGTATTCTTACAAAACAAATTTTTCCTTTATAAAACAAGCTTTTAAGAACTTAATATGATTCAAATCTGAAACAAAACAATCAAAATCTTTTGCAAAATGAGATTAATAAGGATTTAAGAACCTATGAAATCAAAACAAAACAATAGTTTACATGTATTCTTACCTCTTGGTGTGCAAAACTCGTTTCTAGCTTTGTTCTTTAGAAAAATTCCAAATGTTTGCAAAACCTAGCTTTTTTTTCTTATTCTTTTTTCAAAATCCCCAAATTTGCAAACTTCTTCAAAAGATCCTCGTTCTTATGAATTTATATGTTTTTATAAGCCTAAATAGAAACCCTAATCCCCAATTTCATGTTTAGGCAGTCTTTAGTGAAAAAATCCTTAAAATTTTGAAAAAAATCATGATTGTATGGAATTTTCTACTTAATGACATCATCTTACCAGAAATTTTATAGTATAGACACCCGGTGGGAAAACTGTCATATCTTTTTCTACAAAACTCGTATTCACTTACCATTTTTTTTGTTGGAAATTAAACTTTAAGACCTTTCCAAGAATTTTCTCTCTAATTCATCCTACATTGTTATTGGTGTATTTTTAAAATTATCTCAAAATCTATTCATTTAGACCATACCATATGACATAGACACCTCGTGGGAAAATTGTCATAACTTATTTTAGAAAAATTCAATTCACTCACCAATTGTTGCATTGGAAAGTAGAATCATAGATCTTTCCAAGCATATATTATTTGTAAGGTGATTTCTATAGGATTGATATAGATTTATTTATGAAGTTATCCCAATTGTTTGGGACAACTTTAGAATTGTCATGTCCTTGACTTTTTTTTTATTCATTGCTTAGTAAATTGCCTTTAACTTTTTCATTTGGTGTCCGTTTCACTTGCTGTTCGTTGTATAAGACTCTAGACTTTCGTGCCTATCCAAAGGTATAAGTTTTACTCATAGATTATTTTATACATTTTTGTTGGTTCCTTTTTAAAGTTGTGCCAATGTTCAGATCAACATATGTGCATTTAAGTGGTCCTATGTGTGTACAAAACTCATGTGACATGTGTTAGCATTCTAAGTGTGACACATGTATAGCAATATCTATGTCATGGTGTGGGGTGCTACACTTTCACATCCCCTTTCCAAGACCAACACCAGCAAAATGGGGGAAAATTTCTTTTGCCTTAACATGGTCTTTTCTAAATTCCCCAATCCCCAAAAAATGGAAACTTTGTTAAGGATAGCTAACTATTGGATCTATAAAATATGTATGCTTTACTTTCTTGTTTGTTTGTTTCTTTGGGTGTTTACAATTTTCTATGCCATGACTTACTATGATAACTATTTTCTTTGCCAAACAACAACTCCTAAGCATGCAACAGAGGCTAGAAAACGTGCTCACATAGACTCAGAATAAAGACTTAATTAGTTAGTAGGACTAAAACTCATATTTCAAAAACTTGATTGTAAGACATTTATAATTTTATTGTTCTTTTAAAATGAGTTCTAGGAATTACAAAGGACATACACAACACACGACATTCATGAGCCCACCCTTTTTTTCACCACCTATCAGATTAACATTAACTCCTATTTAGAATTAGAGACAACGCTGAAGCCATTGCTTCTGCATCATCATGCATAGGTCGTGTAGCCTAACCCAATCACTATCTCCATGATCTAAACTCTCCTGATTTAGGGAGGTGTTTAGATTGGTACCACTGACTTATAGATGGTGTCAGCACCCAATTTTTAACTTGGATTATTAGACAAAGCTCCAAGGTTCTTTTAGGTAGTGTCATGTCAGATCTCAGGCAACCCTGGTTTAGGAGGATATATCTCACCCATAAACCCTACGAATCCCCTCAAACATCAATCACCAAAATACCTAGAAACCATCAAATACCCAAATTTGACCTAACCTCGACTCTAGGAGGTTAGATACCTACTCGCATGAGCCATCATTCAAATGTTGGTTTTATTCAGTGGTGATCTTCTTTCAAACAACAATATATTTTAACACATATTGCAGGACTGTGGATTTCATTATCTTACTTTTTCTATTAGCGTGACCTACATTTCTATTATATCTATTGCATATTCATGTATATGCAATTCAAACCCAAACTATAAACCAACCTCCAGTACCTCAATTGTCTTTACTTTCTCTTTTGTGGGAACACCACATCTTTTTCTTCTATGGGAACATTTGACTCAACTATATAATCTTAGACATATTTTTTGATTTTTAATCTTAGACAGTTTTTAAATTTTTTTTTTTTGACACAAGATATTATATACATAATAGTATGTCCATTCACCATATGCCATGGAATTTTCAAAAAGTCATAAACCTATAATTAACATAAAATGCCATGGACATATAAGTCAAAATTCATTACATGTTGAGTAGGTGATTACATCAAACATACGAGACCGTGCATTGCTATTTTACCAAATTCAAGAGAACTTTTACATAGCAATGAAGGATAAAAGACAAGAAGAAAAAAAAAAAGAAAAAAAGAAAAAAAGAAAAGAGGAGGCTCCATTTCTATTGAGGCTCTATTGACACCATCATAGGGAGAATCAAAATTTTGAAGAGAATCTCATTCTATTTTCGTACTCTTTCTAATTTACTTCCCTTTCCTTTCATATCATTCTTTATTCTTTATATAATGTAGGCAGAAGACAAACAACAAAGATAGTAAAAATAAAGATTTATTCATATTCGTGGATGTAGCCAACCATAGTCAAACCATATAAACTCTGTCTTCTTTCTTCCTTGTTTTATATGGTATTAGAGCATATGCGTTCTTATTGCTGCTTTTGGTCAAGAGTGTTAAACCTTGTTGATTCCTTCTAAAACTTACAACAGACAGATCTCTCTTCTACAAAAGGAGCTTGCACCAGGTTTCCTAACTTGGCCCCTATCAAACGTTGCCTAACTATTCACAAAAGGAGCCTGCACCGAGTTGTTTTTATTGTTTTTTTTACTAGTTGGAGATTGGTATTTTGTTAGACATTGACTATTTGAAGTACTTCATAAGTTGCTAAAACAAGCTCTAGTATTTATAAATATTCTTTGATAAAGAATATCTTAATGTGCTCATGCACAACAATTTTTTTAGGTTTCATCTTGGAATGGCTAATGATTTTTTAACCAATAACTTGAATGGGTCAAATATCTACATCCATTTGATAGTCCTGGTATTATACTCGTTTCTCAACTTTTAAATAATGACAATTATCCCACTTGGATTCATGTTATGAGGATGGCACTCTCCAACAAGAACAAATTAAGGCTAGTTTATGGTACTCTAAAAAAACACACACTAACCCAAAATCTAGTAAACCCAAATGGGAACGATGCAATGATATGGTATCATCTTGGTTACTCAATTGCATCTCTCTAAGAATTGCTGATAGAATAATTTACACTAAAACAACTAAGATATTTTTTTGAGCATCTTAAAAGTGGAGGCTATGTTGGCTTGTTTTAGTGTATATCCTTGGAACTTATATCACAGTTTTAACATGTCCAGGTTTGTTGCAATACTCATAATGAGGCAGATTCCACCCTTTGTTGTCAATCTTAGTTCTTTAAGTTCAAGTACAAGTAGAATCCTATTTTGCTATTGCAAGGGTTGTAGCATTGGGTTGAATGGTGGTTTTCATATGAGGTTCTTTTTAGTTCTGTTCCTAGAGGACAGGTGAATAAATTTTACCAATTGAAGGTAAAGGCTATATGACAAGAATTTGGCTATGAAGGGTTGCATAAGACTCACTCAATCCTACCAAAAATTGGAAAGCATAGTTCTATTGTTGATACTAGTAAAGTGTTTTTGAAGATCTATATGTACAAGTAGGAATGGTGCTATACGATGCAAGTTTATCCCATAAATATTTCAACTTTGTAAAGTAGACCATGATAGATGATTACTCTTAGAGGTGGGTGTTGAAATTCTAAGTGCGTAATCATAGAGGGGGGCAGGGTGAATAGGATATAATTAAATTTTTAATTATTTCACCCCTTTTTGATTTTAATTAGGTTGTTAGGTGTAGTTCAATTTTAGTTCAACTTAATTAAAGTGTTCGGTACTCAATTGATGATGATTGCAAGTATGGAAATGTAAACAACAATCACACAAAATTCACACACTACAACACAAGAATCTATAGTGGTTCGGCCACACTGGGGCCTATGTCCACTTTCAACTACTCAATTTATTAATTAACAACAATGATTACAAAGGGATAGAAAAACCTAATTTAACGTGACTGGCATCTCCGACCATTGACAAGGGTTACATGCTTGGTGTCTCTGGTAAGCATGGCCTTGGTTGTCTCCGAGCCAATGACTTACAAGTCGTTACACGACGTTTCTGATCGTTGACAAAAGTGAAGGGTTTAAATACCAAGGTGGTTCTGAATAACCGAATATGATATGCTTAGTATAGTCAAAGGGAGTGATGTTCCAATGTATGGTGTGGCTCTAAATAATTTAGTATACAAGTGTAGTCACCAAGGGAAGCCAAGTCCCAATGTAGAGAGTGGTTCTTACTAACCAAATATGCAAATGGTATAGTCTCTACTTTTGTAAAAGGGAGTGTGTGAGTGTCTCTAGAGAAGGAAAGTAAATAAGTAGTCACACTACTGAATAAACCTCTACATAGGCAAATATAAGTTAAGCTTAAGTGGGGAAATATCTCATGGAGATGAGATCTCCAAGGATTCACACATAGTAGTGGTCTAAATATGTAATATAACCACTAAATAAACTACTATGATATCAAACTCTAAGTGTGAAGCAAAAGCTTTACCTCAACGCTGAGGTTGGGAATTTGAAAGCTAGGAGATGAAGATGCATTGTCTTCGACCTTCCTCCTATCTTCTCTTGCAAAAGAGAACTCCTTTGTGGCCTCAAGAGAGAGTAGCGTCTATCTTCTTAATCTTGGTGAAAGTGTAGAGAGAGTGGAGCTTGCAGATCTCTTTTTTTTAACCCTTAAACCCTTAGGTTTAGAAGAGTGAAGTTGCTCTTTTATAGCAGTCATGGCTCACCATAACCCTTGGATGAAAATCATCCAACACGGGCAACAAATCTGGAACGTAAATTTCAATTTGAAAATGTTCTGCTCGGATTGGAACGCTCCATTTATGTTGGAGTGCTCCACTAGGAGCAGTTCTCCCAATCCTGATAGACCATAGAAATTATGGAGCGCTCCAACTCCTATTTGGAGCTTTCCAAACCGGACAGGGTTTCTTGCTAGTTTAGTTTGGAGTGCTCCAAAATGCCTGGAGTGCTCCACTTTCCCAGGTTTTGCACACAAAGGCTTTAAGGCCATTTCAAACCTTGGGAAGGTGGTTCTTGAGGCCTTGAGGGACACACTAAGTGTTGCTTACCCTCGTTTACTTTTACGGATGCAAAAAGACGCAAAAGATATGAACATGATGCTTAAATCCTCTTATGATCTCGGCTTGCTTCCTTGGAGCCTTCTTGGTCTTCAATAGTGATCTTCACATATTGTGGACATAAGAACCTCCTAGACTCTAGCTTGAGCATGTCATAGCCTAGTCTATCAACCCATGTATTTTTTTACTCATGGAATTTACAACATATATATTTACAATTTCCCCCTTTAGGAATTCCATGACAAAACCTAAAATATATGGATGGAGTACAATAATAGGTAAAAATAAAGATACAAGACTCCATCAATATATGCCACAAATGTGTCTTCAATATAAAGCCTTTGGCCCTCCCCCTTTCTTTAAGCTCGAAATCTCTGCAACCTTGCTCTCTTCTTCATATGCATGGCATGATAATACCTGAAACACATTTGACAGAGATACCTTCCTCAAGCCAATATTAATAGAAACAAATGTAAAATAAAGAAGTACACACAAACAGGCATATGATGTGATCATGAGTGAAATGCTTAAGTATAGAGCAAGACTAAGAAGTGAACAATTTGTGTAAAAGTGTATAAAATAGTGATCAATGAGCACAAATGAACTGATTCCTTAGTTAAGTTATTCTTTGTTCACTTCCTTTTTTATTTGAGTAATTTTTAAAAATTAAGTTTAATTTGTAATACCCTGCATTTCCTTTAAAGGGTAAAAATATCATTTCACATATGTTACACAGACCTTGGAATGGTTTAGAAACCATTTGGACCAAGCTTGAAGTGTAAGACTCAAGTTGGACCATAAACTTGTCAAATTTGAAAGTTATCCTGATTTCATATATATGGTAACTTCCCAATACCATTGACATCAATCCATAGTGAACTAGAGTTTGAGCCATTCCTTGTTGGAAAGGTCTTTAAGTCTACTTTCCAACGCATCAAACAGTTTATAATTTAGAGTTGTGTAGTAAATGTTATAGCTATTTTACTGAGACCTATCTGTGTAGGAAATTTTTTCAAAGAGATATGTGATCGTTCACAGATCTCATGATTGATCACGAAACCTTGTTTTTGGTCAGATCGATCACAATGAAGGATTAAAACTCTTGAGATTTTTCTGGATGACCCGTGATTGATCACGAATCTTGTGATCGATCACGACATGCCCAGAAATGCTGAAACGTGCTGAAATATTACGTTTTATATCATTTTTGACATGACTTTCACCCATTGGACCCCCCACACATGTGGGATTTTGTCTTGGACAAGTTAAGACACATATAAGACTTCATTTAGGTCATTTAGTATAAAAAGAGTAAGAATTTGGAGGATTAGAGAAGTTTAGAAAAGGAAGACGGAGATTTTTTCCCAATTTGGTAAGTTTCACTCCCAACTTTGAAAATATGCTAGATTAGGTGTTTTTCTTTTTAGATCTAATTTAAATAGTTGTGGATTCCTATTTCTCCACCTTAGTTTATAGTTTCTAATCATGGATTTGTTTATTTACTCATAGAGGAAGGAAGATTAAATAAAAGAAAATAAGTTTTAGAGGAGTTTTCTCTTCAAGACAAGGAAGATTAGTATTGGGTGAGTGGATATTCAGTTTATGCTCACTTTTTCATTCTTAGGATCATAGATTTATGCAAAATGATATTGGATTTGGTTGTTCTACATCTATTCTTCATGAGATTGATTATTTTCTCTTGTAGAACCTTTATTTCATGGATTGTGTGAGTTGGATGTGTTGTTTATGCACACTTTCTTTTCCTAGGATTTTAGATTTGATGATTGTAAGTTATATTTTGGTGGATTCATCTCTATTTTCTTTTGAGAATGTTGTTTTCTTAGAAATGGATCATGTTTCCTTGAGATGAGCGTATTGGTTAGTATTTTCTTGTTGGTTTCCATGATGTTCTTGGGTTATGGAGTAGTGTTATTGTGAATGGAGCTTTGTGGAATGGATTGAATGACCTTTATTCTATGTGATGAAGTTTGGGAGCTTGATTTACTGTTAAGGTAGGGTGTGGAAGGTTTCTTATGGTGAATATTGGGTTTTCCCTTTGATTTCCTTAATTCTTGCACAGTATATATTTGATAAAATACCTTTTATAGATTTTACTTATTACTCAAATGTTTCTTGGATCTCTTTCGATTCCTTGCATGAGCCTAATGTTTCCTATATTAGATTACCTCAAATATATGTTGGCTTATGGCATTTGGTGATGCTCTATTGACTCTCTATGTTAGTCTATTACTCTCTTTGGTGTGTTTCATTCTATTCATGTTACACTATGATAAATTGTGCTAATTCCATTAATCCTCATGTGACCACGTTATTATTTACATCATGTGATATCACTTAGTGACATGTGCATGTTATCATTGGCACGAATATGATGTCCTTAGAATGGTTTACTTCGATGATTCCAAAGGGCTTCTCACTTAGTTATCATAAGTTTTGGGAAAAATATGGGCTATTCGGTCATATCATTTGTAGCATTCATCATGACATGTTTCACTAGCATGAACATCATATATGCCTTAGGGTGAGTATAAACATCTATATTTCCATGTTAGCTTTGGATCATATATGTGATTTATCTCTTCGGTTTTTGGAACTATTTACAGATTAGTACACATGGATATCTTTCACATGACATATTTATGCAAGAGTTATTTTACCGATACATGAATATGGGTTTTGGAAATAGAGATTTGGAATGATATACCCCTAAGTGGGATGATGCATAAGAGATGACCGCCATTAGGTGAAGGGGCTTTATACTTACCCAGTGATTGCCATTTGGCGAAGGGACACAAGATATCTAGTGATGATCGTCGATTGGCGAAGGGACATTAGTTGTCCAGTGATGATAGCCCTTAGGCGAATGGGATATATATTTTTTCAGTGATGATCCCCAATTGGCAAAGGGACACTAGTTGTCTAGTGATAACCGTCCTTAGGTGAAGGGGCTATACATTTGCCCAACGATGACCGCCAATTAGCGAAGGGACGCCAATTGTCTTGTGAGATTGGCCCATTGGTGAAGGGACACCAATTATCTAGTGAGGTTTGCTCTTAGGCGAAGGGACTATATATACTTGTCTAGTAAGTTCAGATACCCAATTATCGGGTCACATTAATAGGTGTAGATGGCTCTAGTGGCCCGATATATGCTATATGATATAATTGTGTCGGAGACCCTTATAGGGGTTATATGATTTGTTTTATCGGAGACTCTTACACGAGTTATGCGATTTGTTTACTGGAGACCCTCACATGGGTTATATGTTTTGGCTATGATGGAGACTTTATTTGCTTCATTTACATTAGGCTTTATTATGTGATAGAGACTACTTATGGGTTGACATGTGGCATGTAGTACTTGGCTTGATGTATATAGTACTTGGCATGTAATATAGTACTTAGTATGTGACATATGCATGACTCAATTTAGTTCACTTTGGACTTTCTTGTGGTTATCTTGTGACATGTGTATACTAGTTTCATAGTAGGGTACATGTTTAGTAAATGTAATGTACTCTCATTCCTACTTTGATTCCTTAGTTTATCTTGATTCCTTTTATTTGCTACTGTGATTATCTTTTGCTTCCTTTAGTTTTTGTACAAATTACATACCTTCTTGCTAAGCCTATCAAGCTTACCCCACTTGGCACCACCCACAGATGTGTAGGTGCACAGGTTGGTTTGCACCTTAGGAAGAGGAGAAGATGAGGAAGAGGCTTTTAAGCCCAAGGATGATACATTTCACTTTAGTTTTAGTTTACTTTATTAGTGATGTAGTACCTTGTTTATTTGAGATGGGCCCCTTCGTGGGCAAGGATTATATATACTTTATGGGCAGGTGTAG
>JAOXJP010000003.1:8829623-8852661 GCA_025762735.1 Platanus orientalis | reverse complement strand
AAAGTTCTACCTTTTAATAACTGTTATACTGACCTTATACCATCACATGACTCGAGACAAAATTTGGGTGCTTACAACAGAGAAAATGTATATGATGGAAGTAAGGAAAAAGTGTCTTGTGTATCAGCTAAACTCCCAAGAGACATTCATTCTTTCCCAACATCTTGAGTTCTGAAGGAATCCAACTTAGTTTATGCCCATTGGAGAGGACATCAATCTAGCAGCCCTTGATTCAAAAAATTCATAAGGGTTGGAGATGATGGTGATGAGGTTGAGGGCCCTGAGCTTAAGGTGTTACTTTTAATTTGGATGTAAACCTTTTTTCTTTTTTACTATAATATATGTTATCCATGTAATATCTATTTATCAATGAAGTAGTTTTTTTTTGTTTATCTATCATGTGTCAATTCATTTCAAAAAGGGGGAGAGTAGTACAACTCAAAAAAACTCAAAATTTTAACATAAAGTATAAAGTTTCATGTGCACATTGACATCGCACATATATGACATCTCATATACATAACATACACGACATATTGCATTATTTATTACTATAATCCAAAGCATGCTTATATGTTGTGATTTTTTTGTAGGTTGCAAAGAATGTACTTCAAAAAATGCACACTTACAAAAAGATCATGTACCAAGGGGGAGAATGTATTTCCAAGGACTTCATGTATTTATGGGTTTTTTTTTTTTTTTGTAAATTTACTTCTATATGTATTTCAGTATGCTTCAATGTAAATCCTAAAAATATATAAGTGAGTTATATGTTTTGACATGGAATTGACAAAGGAGGAGATTGTTGAGGAATAGTTAATCTCATGCCAAAAGTATGTGTCAAGAGTGTGAGCGAGTGTGTGAAGAAGCACTGGACAATGAATCATCCATGTACAAGAACATCAATCATGAAAAATCAAGTTGATGAAGCTCAAGCATCACTCAAAAGGAAGCAAGTGGCAACATTCAGACTCCTAGAGGTATGTGGTAAAGGTATGTACTATGAAATTCACAAAGACCACCCAACACCTAGGTTGGACTTAGTAAGAAACCTTTCATAAGCCTTAGACATGGGTCTTGCAGCATACAATGAAATTACAAAGCAAAAAGATGCGAAAAAGTGAAGAAAATCGAAAACTGACAACTATGACCTATCAGAGGAGACCCCATGATCGGTCATTGGTGCATGACCGATCATAGGGTCTCATGTTGGTCAGGCAGAATGCATCATAACTGAAATCATATTGTGCCCAGAATGATCGATCATTCCTAACTGGATAATCGGTCATAGGGCAATGACCGATCGTCCAGTTAGCTATGATCGGTCATTCATAATTAGTCAAAAAAATTATTTTTGAAAAAATAAATTCTTATTTTATATGAAAAATTTTTAGACCATTTTGTTCGACCATTTTTAAGCTTTTTCATTCTATAAATATGTCTTAAAGGTCTTGAAAATGTAACGACAAGAAAATCAAGTTTTGTGAAAAAAAATTCAATCATTTTTAGAGGCGTTACTCTACAAGAAACTTGGCTCCAATCAAAGATCCATTTCTCCAATCCTTCTTGCTCTTGTAAGCTTCATTAAAGCAAATGATTGTGAGTTCGTTAGGTTTAAACCTGAGAATCGTATAAAAAGCTCCAAAAGCTAAACCGTTTCTACAAGGTAGTTTAAGAGTTCTTGATTTGAATACTTAAATCAATCACTTTCAAATTATATGTCAACTAATCTAGTAGCTTTGACAACTGATTTAATGTGAGCTATTTTCAAATCTATACTTACGATTAATGAATAATTGAGCCATATATTTAAATCAAACTATTTAGAAGCAAAACACTAAAAAAGCACCGACTCTTTATTAATTTATGAGCAATACATAGTTACATCAGCCTTCTTAGAGGCATGAACATTTGAGAATTTTATTTATTATAAAATCAAATTATCGAATTTATTGTACCTCCATTTGAACCATTGGAGGTAGTTGATTAGCCCTTTCCAGAGACAAAGGGGATTGTTATTACATTTATCAGAGCCACCAAACTTAGTGAATAAACCTTTTGTGATTAATTTTACCTTGTACCTTTTATAACAAGTTAATAAAATTAATCAACTCGGTGATGAGCTTTTGATAGTGGATGTCAACACGTTTGTCTAACCACTATAAATTGTGTCTATTGTCTTTTGTTATTGATTTACTTTATCTGCATTATTTGTGAGCCATTTGCATTGTCATCAATCTTGACATTTTACAAGGGATAAATATTGTTTAATTAAATCAAACTGAAAATAATCGAATAAGTAGTCAATTAACATAAAAAAAAAAACGAATATCACAAAAAACTTAAACTTAAGAGCTTAAGCTCTCACTTGACAATGCTTTATGAGTGATCTTATAACTTGTTATTACTTATTTGAAACCTATTTCATGGGATCTCCCATCGTATTTATCTCACAAGTGGGTTATCAGTCTCATCCCCTTCGATGTATCTCTTACCACCTTGTTATCAAGTGGTTTTGTTAGAGGATCATCTAAATTCTTTTATGATCTTACAAAATTTAGTGATATAATACTACTAACCAACATTCTTTTCACAATGTTATGCCTTAGGAGTATGTGCCGATTCTTTCTGTTATACGACTCTTGGCTCTTGCTATAACCACTTGGTTAGCACAAAGTATTGACACAAATTGAACTAATATATTCCATAATGGAATATTTGCTAACAGATTCCTTAGCCGCTCAACTCCAGTTCATGTCCTCTCTAAAGCAATGAACTCAACTTTCATTGTTGAATGTGTTTTACAAGTCATCTTGGTTGACTTCTAAGAAATTACACTTCCACCAAGAGTTAAAACATATGCACTCATTAATTTGGTATCCACTGTATCGGATATCCAATTTGCATCATTGTATCCTTCCAACAATGGAGGCACACAACTACAACACACACTATAGTCAATTGTCCCTTTCAAGTAGTTAAATAATATGATTACTACATACCAATGTGTTATTTGGATTATGAGTGTTATATTAGGTCTAGTGCAAGTTGACAAATATGTCAAACTACCTATTAATCATATGAAGTATACACAAGACTACTATTAAAGTGTCCAAATTTTCTTAACATTTTCTTCACATAATTTGACTAATTTAACATCAATCCATTAGTATTTCTCAGGATTTTGATTCTTAGGATTACATCTACCTCTCCTAAATCTTCATGTCAAATTTTGATAAAAGAAATTTATTTATAGGTTTAATTATTTCTAAACTAGTTCCAAATATTAACATGTCATTTATATAAAGATAGATTATTACTCCAATTTCTCCAGAGAACTTACTATGTATACACCTATCTAATTCATTTATTATGAATTTATTTGATGTTATCGTATTATCTATTTTTTCATGCCATTTTTTATGTGCTTATTTAAGTTCATACAAAAAACTTTACTAATTTACATGTTTTATGTTCTTTTCTTGACACAACAAAACCTTCAGGTTGTTTCATATATATATTTTTTTAAATCCCCATTTAGAAATATTATTTTAACATCCATTTGATGTATAATAAACTTATGGACTACAACAATTGCAAACAACACTCTTATTATTATAATTCTTGCCACATAAGCATATGTGTCAAAGTAATTGACATCTTCTCCCTGTCTACAACCTAAAGCCACTGATCTAGCTTTAAATTTGTCTGTTATACCATTGGTTTTAGTTTCTTCCCAAATACTCATTTACTACTTATGGGTTCAGTACCTTTAGGTAATTCTACTATTTCTCAAGTATGATTAGCTATAATTGATCCCAACTCATTATCTATTGTCTATTTAAAAAATATTGCCTCTGGTGATCTCATAGCTTCTTTATAGTTCTTGGGATCATTATCTATAAGGTAGATGGAATAATCATCTTCTAGGTAAGTTGTTTTTCTAATTCTTTTACTACATCAAACCTTAGGAACATCTTTTAATTCATTTTCCACTATTTCTTTTTCTTTGTTCTTGTTTTCTACATTATTAGATGGTTTATTTTTCATAGGAAATAATTTTCAAAGAATTCAACATATTTTGCCTTTATTATTGTATTTGGTTCTTGTTGGTAGTCAACAAAAATTCACTTATTTTGAAGTTGACACGTATATGGGTCTTTTTGATTCGGATTATCAAAAGGGTTTCGGGTTCGATAATGCCTCTAGACCGAGGACTTTCACATCAAATAATGACACCTAGTACAGACAATGAAAAGAGAAATATTTACTAAAATTAAAAGTACATAGTACAATGCTAGTTACAGGGATACCTTCTAATGACTGATTAGTCACTATTTATCCTCTCATAATGGGGAAGACCTCATTGAATCTAATTCTTTGAGCAAAGGTAGATTATCTACTACTCTTTTTCCTGGAAGCACCTCGTTGAATCTAGTTTTGTGAACAAGTCAGATTAATCGATGCCCTTCTATTTGGAAGAGCTTCATTGAATCTGGTTCTACAAAGAACATAGATTGGCCAATGTCCTTTTCCTGGAAGAGTTTTGTTGAATTTGGGTCTATGGTGTAATCAAATCATTTAAGACAAGGGATTCGAGTCACCACAGGAGTTAACTACTGCTAAACATAACCTAAAGCTACGACTACTGATAAGATGTAGAATCTATTGATGATGATTGAGAGAGATGTCTTTTTGTTCACTGTTTTTCTTCATTTATAGAGGTCTATCCATGAAGTTACTCCTCCATGTTTGTTATCTAACCATTTTTTGGTTTAAATCGTGGACCACCTTGTTCACTGATTGGGTTATATATCTTTAACGTGGTACTAGTGGGGCCCTCCTTTACGCTTCATATTCTGCCCAATGTGGCTTGCTTGCGTAATAGTTTTGTTTACTATCATTTACCTCCACGTGTCTTTCTTTTATTGGTGGATTTCAAATATATGCTAACAAATGCCCTGAATGTGTTTGGTTTGAATCTTAACCAGACACGTGTTAATTTCCCGCCATTTTTTAGTATTGGTGCAATCACATAAACTATCGCCTATAAATGTGATTTTGCTCTAATCAATGCCATTTTCCCTTGTGTTTTCTTTGTTCTGAAGTTCTTCGTCTTCCTTTTGCACTTCGCCTGATCTTCACTCTTCTTTTTAAGGACCGTGTGAAGAAAATTGCGCCTATCAACGTAAGTCTGAGGAAGCTTCTTCTCTTGTTGAACAACCAGAAGAAGGGGAGATTCCTGTAGTTGAGACAGAAACCGCTTTGGTTGTTGTAAAATGGTTGTGTCTTAAGTGTTAGTGATAATGTCGTGTCTATGGCGGTCTTCATCGATCTTCCTTTTGATGGTGCTTCTTTCAGTTCCAACCTTTCCCGTTATAGCCTGGGACCTATTTTTCTAAAGGAGGCTCCACCTCAAATGCCTCATTATTTTCCCGTCGACTTTCATGAATTTCCCTTATTCTATTATGAGGCCATCAATTAAGGTGAATGGGAAAGGAAGATTGAGTCTGGCTCTTGGTATAAATCCAATCGTTCTTGGGCCGATTGAGTAGATCGCATGCTCTCTCAGAGGCAAGAGAAATGGGAGAAAATTGGCCTCACCAAAGCCATCTTGTCTTCTACATCAGATATGCCCTTTAACCAATCTTTTATTTCTGCATTTCTGATGTTCTGGTCCCCCACCTCAAATTGCTTCTTACTCCTAGAGGGTCCCAAGTCGGTGACATTAGCTGATGGTTTATCATCTGCTTAACCTTCCTGTCGAAGGTGACATCATTTTCCCTAACTTCGTTTGTCCTTCTCGATCTTCTTTTAATTGTCCATCAGAATCCTCGTATTTGTCTTACACCGTCTTTCTCACTCACAAAACAAGTAAGTCTGACAGCAATGCCACATTGCAAGAGGAATGTTCTTTTTACCTTTATTGGTTATGTAAATTTCTGGTTTGTTCATCCTCAAAGAGGATTATCCTAGGGTACGCCCCTATTGCTACAGCCCTAGCCTCTGATCGTTGATTAGCCTTAGGCCCTTTTATACTTGTTATTTTTTATCGAGCACTCTGTCCTTGACTCAAGAAAGATTCTTTGGTTCAATCAACAAACCATTATGGCTTCTCTAACTATGGATTTATGCCTATTTTCCTAACTTATCTCCTATTCCATTGAATTATCAGACTCGAGTTCCATTTTGCAACACATAATATTGGCTCGAGGCTAAGTACCCTGAATCATCTTCCCCTACTTTTTACCAGTGCATTGATGTCATTCTTGATGCGCAAAGAGTGCGTTCTGACATTCATTTTCTCTCATTTCAAGATTTAAAATTTGGTTATGTCGAGTATCTTTCATGGCAACCCAATTCTTCTCAATTAATATTCAAAGCCTTAAGAACCTAGGCCCCTTGTGTCTGCTCTCGAGACCTTCATGTTTTCCATAAATCCAATAATGTTGAGGCTTATTGTCCAAACATGTGTGCTCGATAATTTGGACTTGTCCAGTGCATCCCTACTCCCCCTATTTTTACTTTGAATTCTCCTTAAGAAAAGCAGCCCTCTAGTTCAAGAGAATTATTCATCGAAAAGATAGGATAACAGTTTATCTATGATGTCACTCTACATCCCCCCTTTTAGAGGAGTTCTAGAATCCACTCCTTTATTCGACACTTGGTGGTCGAGCTTCTTGAAAAGCATTTGAGAGCCACTGAGTCAAATTAAAGGTTGACTATGCCCTCCTTATGAGGCTCCTCTAATAATAAGTATGTCCTTTTACTTTTCTTTTTGTCATTCTTTTTTGTTATCTCTCTGGTTTCTTATTGTGACAATTTTTTTTCGTGGCTCCTATCTGTGTTGTTCCTGCACTTCTAGCTCCCTCTCGCCCAGACAAGCAACCCGATGTTGGCTTAAGGAAGTCCAAATGCCAAGAGGACATTAAGACTTCGACCATGAAAGACATGCTTAATCAACAAAAGGTGGTTGTTCGAGCTATCATAATCGAACATTAATCCAAGGGAGATTGTGATCTGGAGAAAAGGAAACAAAAGGCTATTATCCTATCTACTGAGGACCAATATGGTAGGAGCTCGAGGAGAAAGAAGAGTTACTAAAAAGACCAGACTCGAGCTCAAGGCTCTAAACTAGAAGAAGGTTGATGATGCTAAAGAACATGTGAGGTTCGAGTTGGAAAAACGAACCAAGACATTAAATGATAATCTGGCTCGTTCATGGGAGGAGAAACAGAAAGCTGCTGATTAGAGGAAGAAGGAAGAGAAAAAGTTAAAAATTGAGGAAAATGAAAGGAAGAAACAAAAAAAGAAACAAAAAAAAAGAAGAAACAAGGAAAAACAAATAGGATGCTGTAGACATTGAGAGGGTACCCAGCAAAGAGAAATAGATGAATGAGGAAAAATAGAAGAAACAAGAGCAGGATGAAAAGAAAAAGGAACTAGAGAGAAAAAAACAAGAAGGAAAAGATAGGAGCGAGGCAGAGAAGAGAAAGAAAGGAGAGGACAGAAAGAGGAAAGAGCAAGAAGAAAAAGATAAAAAGAGATGCAGAGAAACAAAAGAAAGAAGAAGATATAAAGAGGAAAGAAGAGGAGGAGAAAAAGAAAAATGAGAAAAAAAGAGAGAAGAAGAGAAAAAGAAAAATGAAGAAAAGAAGAAAGAAGAAGAAGAGAAAAAGAAAATTGAAGAAAAGAAGAAAAAGAAGAGAAAAAGAAAAATGAAGAAAAGAAGAACGAAGAAGAAGAGAAAAAGAAAAATGAAGAAAAGAAGAGAGAAGAAGAAGAAGAAGAGGAGAAAAAGAAATATGAAGAAAAGAAGAAAGAAGAAGAAGAGAAAAAGAAAATTGAAGAAAAGAAGAAGGAAGAAAGAAGAAAAAGAAGAAGAGAAAAAGAAAAATGAAGAAAAGAAGAGAGAAGAAGAAGAAGAAGAGGAGAAAAAGAAAATGAAGAAAAGAAGAAAGAAGAAGAAGCAGAGAAAAAGAAAAGACGAGGAAAAGAGAAAACTATAGCTCGAAGAGGCTAAAAGAAGAGATGAGTAGAAAGAAAGACAAGTGAAAGAAGATGCCAAAAGACTCGAGGAATATACAAGAAAGAAGGAAAAAGAAAAGCGAAGACAAGAAAAGACTATTGTCGAGGAACACCAAACTAAAGCTTTAGGACGGGCTGCAGGGGACGAGGCAATGATTTCTGATCCTAACATAGGTCATGCCTTTGACCAAAAAAATATTGATGTTCCAATTCGAGACCATGACATTTCTCTTGCTGAGGAATCATTAGCTAGATTGATGGACATTAATACACCCTTTGTCAATTCATCTTTTCCAGTTCTAGCCTCTTCTTAGAAGGTTTCAATGGAGGGTTTTGATAGTACCTTACTTCATGTTCCACTAACTGAGGCCTTAAAGGGTCTTGTCGAGCCTCCTTCCTCAGAGTCATTGTGGGCAACTGTTTTGACCCAGTCTCCCCAAGAAATCTCCAGTCGCTTGGCTCAGCTTCTCTCTCGAGCTAAGCTTTTCACTTCTAGGGTGGTAGGAATAACGAGGTCTTCTTCATCTTCATCTCTTTCTCCTTTACCTTCGGATTAATTGCACCAGGCTTTGGCGATGCTTCGATCCTTTTTCACAGTTGGGCCGTCTGCTATACTATTGGACCCAGCAATCAACTCTACATTTGTTAACTCCATCACTCTACTACTTCGACATCCTGGCTATTTATCTGTCGATCAAGAAGCTAGCCTTCACTTGGCCCTTTCTTCTCAGAGTTAACCTTGTGAACAACTTCAATTGAGGCATACTAAGGAGGTTCATGGTCAAGAATTAAAGGCTCGACTGGATTCTCTATAATCCCAACAGTTGTCAACCGTCGAGCATGTTTCCTCGTTGGTGGACAACATCAACGCTCAAATAGCTAATATTGAGAAAGTCGAAGCCCATCTCCAGAAGCTAAAGCAGAGTCTTCAACACCCTAGTGTAGAACTCGAGAAGGCGATGGAACAAGATTCTTTTCACTCTGAGGAAATCCCTTTGTCTTGAAGGAGAACTCTTGACTTGTGAGATAGAGCTTAAAGACTGTGATCAAGTTATTGACACCTAGTGGTCTTTACTAGCTTTTGTTTTCTCTTAAAACCCCTCTAGCTAATTATTTTTGTACTTTTTGTTTTATCCATCTTGTAATCTTTTATATTTAATATTTTATGTTAGTCACCTTTTATTCCCACATCGAGGGTTTGTACTTTTTTAGGTATTTTTCGTTAATACTTTGAACATGTTCTTGTCCCTCAATCTGCATTAATCTATAGGCATTGCCATCTAGCACTTTACTTACTAGAAATGGTCCCTCCCATGTTGGGGACCATTTACCTATTTTGGGGTCTTTAGTCCCAATTAGAAGATGACTTTTCATACCAATTCTCCTTTATAAAAGGATTTGGTTTTCACTCTTTTGTTATATACCTCAGCCAGTCTAAGTTTTTGAGAAATATTAGAATCGAGAGCTTTCAACTGTTTCTCTCCAAGGTCATCCATTTCAGACATCTTGGTATTCAAGGTGGCTTAGTTGATTTTGGTTTGCCACCCTTATGGACTGTATTGTAATTTCTAGTGGTAGGACAACATCGTGCCCATACACTAGTGCATAAAGCATAGTCCCCGCGCTTGATCTCTTAGATGTTTGATATGCATAAACAACATCAAATAGCAATTCGTCTCAATTGGCAGTATTGTTGTCTACCATCTTACGCAGATTATTTTTTATTATCTTGTTAGTTGTCTTTGCTTGTCCGTTTGCCTGGGCATAATATGAAGTTGAATTTATTATTTTAAACTCATAATCTTGGACAAATTCTCATATTCGAGCCCCATTGAATATTAATCATTGGTCGACAGTAATGGATTGAAGAATTCTAAATTGATGTATTATTATTTCCTTTATAAAATATATTACATCTCTTTCATTAATGTCTTGATATAGCTTGCATTGTACCCATTTTGTAAATTAGTCTGTGGCTACCAAAATGAAGCAATTTCTTTTTATCGAGGTCGGCCTGACTTTTCCTATCATGCTGAGAGCCCATCCTCTAAATGGCCAAGGCTTTATGACATAATGTAAGTTGGCTGCTAACAATCGGGGCATTGGGCCATGTTGGCATACCTCACAACCTTGGGCATATTTGATGCAATCTTATAAGATGTTTGGCCAAAAATATCCATATTGGCGAATTAGCCATCTCATTTTCATACCTGACTAGTGTGCACCGCAAATTCCCTCATGGACTTTTTGCCATTGCAAGTTTGGTTTCATCAGTTCCCAGACATTTGAGCAATATGCCATCAACCCCTCATTTAAATAACTCTGGAGGGTTACCCCAGAGTATATATCATTTGGCTTTGAGTTTCAGGGAATTACTTCCACATTGACTGGAGTCTTGCAAATATTGCTTGATTGGTTCTCTTCAATCATCTTGTTTTTCATTCCCATTGTTGGAAGTCATGACATCGATATTACGGACATCTTCCAAAATGGAATTCTCACACTCAAACTGCAGTCTTGACACACTATCGCCCCCACTAGGGGGAATACAATTCACCTTATATCCTAAGGTAACTTGTGCCATCAAATTGGCCCTGGGGTTAAGGCTTCGAGGTATGCATTTTACTGTGACATCATCGAATGTCTTTAATAATTACTTAACTTTTTCCCTATAAAGTATCAAAGAAGGACTAATACATTTATAATCTCCTGAAGTTTGGTTTATCACTAACTGTGAATCTCCCAAGATTTCTAGAGACTTTACTCCCAAGCCATGTATGATTAATAATCCTCAAACCAAGGCTTCATATTCGGCTTGATTATTGGTAAATTCTCCTTTTAATCTAAAGTTTAGTTCTGTAACTATTCCTTTTGTAGAAATGATTACTACCTCTATACCAGATCCTTTGTTAGTCTTGGACCCATCAAAATACAGTTGTCAAGGGGTCAGGGTAATGCAATTATCCTTGTTATTTGTTTGAACATAATGTTAGGGATGATCTGCTAGGAATCTGCCAAAGCTTGACCATTTACTGCTTTTTGTAGGACGTAGACAAGATCAAACTCAAGGAGTGCAAGACTTCATTTTCCTATCCAATCTTTTGCCATGGGTCATGATAACATATATTTTACTACATTAGTTTGGACCACGATATAAATCACATGTGACAAAAGATAATGTCTTAATTTCATTGATGTTAAATACAATGTTAGACATAATTTCTCTATCATAAGATAATTACTCGACCTTCTACAAGACTTGACTTAGTTAGAACACTGATTGTTCGTATCATTCTTCATTATCTTGAGCCAATAAACTTGCTATCGAGTCTTCTGTGGCTGAAATATATAACTTCAAGGACTTGTCTTTTCTGGGTGACATCAATACTGGTGGATTTGATAGATACCCCTTGATTTTCTCAAAAGCTTATTGGTGCTCTTCTTTCCACTTGAACTGTTCGTTCTCCTTCATTCGCAGTATTAATGAGAATACTTTCATCTTTCCTGCCACATTATAAATAAAGTGTCTAAGAAAATTAATTTGCCCAAGAAATCGTTGCACTTCCTTCTTTGTGGAAGGTGGTCAGGCTTAAATAATCACCTTGGCTTTGTTTTGGTCTATCTCGATCCCTCGATAATGCACCAGGAAGCCTAAGAAGTTTCCAACACTTACTCTAAATGCGTATTTCAAAGGGATCATCTTTAATAGATGTTTTCTCATCTTGAGAAATCTCTTTTCTAGGTCAAGCAAGTGGTTATCAAAATCCTCGGATTTCACTACAACGTCATTGATATATACTTTCATAAATTTTCCAATCATGTCGTAGAAAATATATTCATGGCCCATTGGTAAGTCGCCGCAGCATTTTTTAAGCCAAAGGGTATAACTACCCATTCGAACATACCTATCGATCTTAGACATCGAAAAGCAGTTTTATGAATATCTTTTTCATTAATAAAAATCTAGTTATAACCAGAATGTTCATCCATAAAGGATAATATCCAATATCTGGCTACCTCATCAACTAACAAATCAGTCACAGACATGGGATATTCATCTTTAGGAGTGACAGTGTTAAGATTTTGAAAGTCAATGCAAATTCTAAGTTTATCATTCTTTTTTACAACAGGTACTATCTTCGAGAGCCATTCGACATACCTGGTAAGGCGGATGAACCCTGTCGCCAACAACCTTTCGATTTCCTCTTTGACCTTTAAGATTACCTCATTGGTTATTCATCGAAGAGGCTGTTGAAAATGAAAGTAGCCATTCTTTGTGGACAATCGATGCTCGACAAGCTTTCTGTCCAACTCGGGCATCTCCGAGTAATCCCAAGTAAAGCAATCTTTGTATTGCTTTAAGACATTCGTGATCCTTTCAAATTTTAATTCATCGAGCCTGGTATTGATGTACGTTACTCGTGGGTCCTCTGTGGTACCCAAATTGACTTTCCTCAATTCATTTTGTACTTCGGCCTTTAAATCATCCAACTTGGCTAGGGCCGTTATTAGTTGTTCAACCCCTATGGTTTCATGCTCATAGGGTAACTCTTGTGTATTATATTTTGGGAGATACATCTTAACTCTTTTCTTTGTTAGATACCCTGATAGCCTTTTCATGGTCATTCATATGACCCCTTATTTGTCTTTATTTAGATCAGTCATTCAACCCCTCTTTGCTTTATGGGCTTGATTTTTCTAGCCCTATTGGTGCTTCAGGGTTGGCCAGCTCTTTGCACAATTCATCAAACTCTTGGCTTATCAAGATCTCATCTTCTCGATTCTTTTGTACTATAACTTTAGTAGGTTTTCCCTCACTGTCTTGTTTAACAATCTTGATTGTTTCGATGTTGTCATCATAAAGATGAGCCTCGACATTATTTGTTGAGGTCAGGAATGGTTTTTGATCTGTATATACGACTTCGACACAATTATTATCATTCCAAAACAATAACATTTGATGCGAAGATGATGGGACCCACTAGTTTAAGTGTATCCAATCTCTTCTAAGAAGTGCGTTATAGAGGAGGTGTCGACCACAAAGAATGCAGTTACCTGTGTTCGACTCCTTACCCGTAATTCAAGTGGGAGGACCCCTTTAGTTCAAGTAGTATTTCCTGAGAAATTGCAGATAGACACATCTGTCGGCACTAGGTCGTTATTGACCTTTAATAATTTCCTCATATCGATAAGGGGAGAATGTTTACAGCCGCACCATTATCGATTAACACCCTGTTAACGGGTCGACCCTCCATGTGTACCATTATGTATAAGGGTTTTAGATGTTAGGTCATGTTTCTAGAAGGCTTATAAAAATGAGCTTACCTTTAGTCTCCTCTGTACCGCACTTATCTTCTTTTGACGAGTTGTCCTCCAGCTCTATTGTTGCTGGTTCTTCTGAGATAATGTCCCAAAGCTCTTTTTCTAATTTAGAAATCTGGTCCTGATGGGCTTTGAATTCGATAGGCAGTGTGAGGATCATATTGTAATCAACCTCCGTCTGTGGGTAACTACCAAAACAAATATCAGCCATGTAGACTTTGTCGACAGGAAGATTGCTCATTATCGATTCTAAAGGTGTAAAGGATTCGATGAACAACCCTACTTGAAATCGACAAAATCATCTTCATCTTATAGCAATTCTACCATGTTTGCCCATGTCTATACGCTTTTGTTGCTGTAGTGCCTTTCCTTCATTAGTTTGAATTGTTGTCGGGGTGTCTTACAGCTTCTTTTGGTGAGCTTTCTTGGCTTTCCTTGGCTTTTGCCCAATAAGCACGCGTATTGACATTGAGCACGGGATAGCATCATCTTTCCAGCTTTTTGTGTTCCTCTTTGCTCGATTCGCAGTTGGACGATATGTCTAGTTGACAATCAGGTTGGGTATGTTGGACTGTCTTGTTATGCTGAATGGCCCCTCCCTGTCCATCTTGCTACAGCCTAGATTTCTGACTGGGAACCTAGTTTAAGTTAACTTGTTGAGTTAAGGACTATTTCTCTAACCATCTTCTTTTCTGAGTCCTCGTCATCAACGGGAAATTAGGGTTATACCCATATTTGTGTACTGGGAAGCCTCAAGTGTATTTCATGTTTATAGGCATAGTCACCTCTACCCATCTATCGATCTCTCCTGGAGGTGGTTAACTATTCTCGAGGGCTGTGGTGCTTCTCGAGGTCATTCATTCCCCAGTCATGGCTTATTAACGTATTTGGCCCTTTCTCTTACCCATTTGTTGGATCTCCAATCTTTGGTGTGAGGGTTCTAGAAAGGAACTCTTGGACTCGGGTATGCCTTTTTCTTGTGAGCAAACTCTGCTGGTATAAGAAATTCCTTCTCTCTTTTTGCAGCCATGGCTATGAAATTAGTCATTATCTTGGCGCATCTATTACAAAGGCAGAAATCATCTTCCTTAACCATATCTTTCACGTTGTCTTTGCTGTTAAGTTGTGACTCCCATGACTTTATATTAAAGTCATCAAATGATTTTTTCTTGCGCTCTTTTACCTCACAATTGAAGGTCTCGATAGTAGTCCTGCATAACATATAAATTCAATGAGACTTGCATCCCCACTCATTTTTTTGGCACCTACTAGGTCTTTTTTCCTTGTCCAATCTATTGTTATCATATCAACATCCACTAGCTTTGGAAAGGAATTGGTATCCACTTCTAAAGCATCAGTTTTGTCTATAAATCAAAGTAATTTTTTGTTAATTCTTTCTTAGACAATATTTCAAAATATTGTACACTTGTTAATCGAGTGTGTGAAAGAATTATGTTATTTGCAATAATCATTTGCACGTAGCTCTTCATGTGTGGGAATTTTGTCTCCAAAATAATTTAATCTACTTAGCCTCAAGTAACATGTCAAATATTTGGTCAGCCTTGGTTGGGTCAAAAGAGTAAGCCTTTGTTGCAGCTTGTGGCTTATTCGATTATTGTGCCTAGCTATCTTTTCTAGCCAGAGCATCACATGTGAATGGTCTATTCCTTACAAATTCTACTAGGTCGACCTCATAGTTAGGGTCTTGATAATGAGTCTCGTATGACGAATTACGACGTTGATTCTCTTCTCCGAAAATGTTTTCGTAACGGGTTTCCCTTTCTAACAACTCAAATAAGTAAAAGAAAGTCATTTCCTCGAATTTTTTCCTAAGCTCAAATTCAAGTCTGTCCTAGACGAGTTTTACAAACTTGACCTCGGGTAATCCACTAAGGCATCTTGCCTTAGCCCTTTTGAATCTCATAATGAATTGCTCCGCTGTCTCTCCTGGCTGTTGCCTTAGCCTAGCCAAGTCAGCCATTGAGACCTCGATATCTGCTCGAGCGAAGTGGGATTGAAATTTGTCTTCCATTTCTTTCCAGCTCTGTATTCGGGGGAATGTTAGTGTACCAAGTAAAAGCTTGTCCTATTAAGGAATTGGGGAACAACCTTAGTTTGTAGTGTCCTAAATTAGAGAGTTCTCCACATTATGTGGTGAATCGACTAATGTGTTCCATAGCCATTTTGTTGTCTTCGCCAGAAAAAAGTGGCAAAATTAAGTATCTTATACCCTTTAGGGAATTCATAATCCCTGTCGACTTGCTTTAGGTAAGGTTTTTTATATGCTGGACGTGCGGCCCGTCAAAGGCTAGGTCCATACAATTCCTTGAGCACCCCTATGACTTGTTCTCGAGGATTCTGGGTATATCCTTGTGGGGTCGCATCGTAGGGCTACTCTGGGCCTGGGTAGGCCCTTTGATAGTGTGGGGGTTGATCATGATATCCTGTGCCCATGCCAGTGAAGTCTTCCTCATTAGGGGCAGGATTATCCCAATAGTTTGGTCGATCTTGTCTCCTATTATGTGGCCGGTTTGTCCCGCCAACTCCATGCCCATTCGCAGGCTGCCCGCGGGGTTGATTTCCCCAATAGCTAGGTGGGTCTTGTATTCTAGGAGGTGGTGAACCTGGTCCCGAGTGCCCATATGGATTGGCATTGTATCCAAATCACTCATTCTGATAGGGTCGCTGAGTGTTGGGACCATAATACTTGGGTCAACCTTTATATTGGTCGTGCCTCCTGTTTTAAGATTTCCATTGCTCTTGTTGAGATGATCCAATGGGTTCAAATATTGGGTTTTCATGTATCTCTATCCCTTTGAGCTCTAGTGGGGCAGTTGGTCATGCATGATAACCCGCAAAACCTTGATTCCCCAGTCCTAGTCCTCTTGCAGACACTTGGACTGGCTCCCACTAGGCTTGCTCAGGGAAAGCCTCAACTCGAGGCTCTTTAGGGTATCCGAAAGGTCTCTCGTTCCCCCCAGGTCTATTCGAGGATTCCAGGATGTCTGTTCTGTCAGCCATTCCTCTATCCCTAGTGCTTAGGTTTTGGCTTACTCAAATGTTGTCCACCAAGGGTTAGAGTATTTTTAGTAGGACATCTCCCAGGATACTTGGCATCATTTGGAATTCTTTTTCCATTCTCTCGATGAGGTCATCGAGCTTGTTTTCGATATTGAGAGACAACTCTCATGTCTCATCACCATTCAAATTGATGGGTTGTTTATCCCTTTGTGGTGCCATTTATGGCTTTGACTATGAAATAAATACTAAGAAAAACTTATCCTCCCACTGTGGTTGCCAATTTGTTGGTAGTCAATAAAAAATTACTTATTTTGGAGTTGACACATATACTAGTCTTTTCGATTCGGATTATCAAAAGGGTTTCGGGTTCGATAATGCCTCTAGACCAAGGACTTTCACATCAAATAATGGCACCCAGTACAAACAATGTAAAGAGAAATAGTTACTAAAATTAAAAGTATAGAGTACAATGCTGGTTACAAGGATACTTTCGAATGATAGATTAGCCATTGTCTATCATCTCGAAATGGGGAAGACCTCGTTGAATCTGATTATTTGAGCAAAGACAGATTATCTGCTACTCTTTCTCCTGGAAGCACTTCGTTAAATCTGGTTTTGTGAGCAAGTCAAATTAGTCGATGCCCTTCTATCTGGAAGAACTTTATTGAATCTGGTTCTACAAAGAAAATAGATTGGTCGCTATCCTCTTAGAAGAGTCTCGTTGAATATGGGTCTACGGTATAATCGAATCACTCAAGACAAGGGATTCGAGTCACCACAGGAGTTAACTACTGCTAAACCTAACCTAAAGTTACGACTACTGATAAGATGTAGAATCTATTGTCCACGATGCTATAGTTACTCATTCACGTTCGTTATTCAACCGTTTTTCGGTTTAAATCGTGGACTACCTTGTTCACTAACTAGGTCATGTATCTTTAGCGTGGTACTGGTGGGGCCCTCCTTTACCCTTCATATTCTGCCCAACATGGCTTGCTTGCGTAATAGTTTTACTTACTATCATTTACCTCAACATGTATTTCTTTTACTGGTGGATTTCAAATATATGTTAATAGCTCTAAAATGTTCTTATTTAATAACTAAGAACTTGTATATAACACTATTTTTTACATAACCTATGAATATACAATTTGATGTCTTTGATCATAATTTATTTTTCTTTGGTTTAGGTAGACTCATTTTGGCTAAACATACCCACACTCTTAAATATTTAAGATTGGGTGCAATATCTTTCCATAACTCATAAGGAGTTTTACTTGTTTTCTTATATGGGACTGTTTTGTACACGACAAGCATATAATATTGCCTTTTCCCATATTTTATTAGAATATGATTTTGTGGGTTCTTCTTATTCTTGATTTTCTTCGAGCTTTGCATTTGTTAAAACAAATGCAATACCCACCATTTCAAGTAGGAAGAGAGTTCTCTCTTCCCATATCTTGAAATAGAAACCATTCAATGGTTCTATCATACTCATGCCAAGAATAGGGAAGTCCATCACTAATAATGTATAACAATTAACACTATTAAGATTGTTATTGAACAATAATATCAAACTTTGATTAAGTTAGAAACTAATCAACACCATGGAAGATAATACATAAACTTTTATGATCATTTTTTTTAACTCTATAAAATAATCAATTGAAAGAATTAGAATATAAACAAATAACAGAAAATATGCTATAAATCAAAGAACAATAAAATAGTAAAGAGTTAGAAAGCTCTTATTGGTTTGTGCCGAGGCATGCCAGTTCCTTAACGGTATTCGCCTCCCTTTATTTTGATGTGGAAGAGGCTCTCCGAGAATCGTCGCAGGATTCAATGACACAATTTTCTTGGATTCACACAATGTAAGAAGATTCACATTGAATGACAAGGAATGCGATGCAAACCCAATGAATTAATAAACTTAAATCAAGGAGAAAACAATGAATGTAATGTTTTTACCTAGAAACTCAAAATAATTGCAAGGAAAATAGAGAGAATAGAAAGAGAGATTGAGAAAGAATTTGTGTAGTTCTTAAAGATTTTTCAAATGTCTTTAACATGCAAATCACCATTTTATTTATAGATTTTAAATGGATGCCTTTAGAAGTGTTTGTAGACATATAAAATACCCTTTCATATGGATCAAACATCCACTTGTAGACACATTAAACACCCATTTAGAAGAGAAAACCTTCGAAATCTTTTGAACCATTTTTCAATTTCCGCATAATTGGATCGATGCAAATATTTGGATCAGTCCAACTTCTCTCTATCTGCTATAAACATTTCCCAAGAACACCTAGATCAATCCAATTTTGAATTGGTCCACTTTATGTTGGATCGGTCCATGCACTTTGAATCGTATTAAAGATTCAATATTTTGAAAATTGGATACAACAATTTTATCATCATAATATGAACTTCAAATAGTATTATTTAAAATTACATCAATGTAAAATCGTGCTATATCGTCTGTCTTCATTATTACGTAGATTGTAACATTTAATACAATTTATCAACCTTAGTTGTATAATTTTTATTTAGATTATAGATTTAATATACGGAAAATGGGTTAAAATATGGCAAAAAATTAGTAACCTTTTTGTCACTAGTATTGTTTGTAGATTTTGATTTTTTTTTCACTAATATTGTTTGATTGATACCCTCACGAGTGCAATAAAAAAACCTACAAATTATATTTTGTTTGATGAATAGAAGTTTATATTGTTACCAAAGCTTTATAATTTATTTCAAATTTTCACTACATAACAACATGAATTCTTTAAAAAAAAAAGAAAAAGAAAAGAAGCAACAACAACATGAATAAGAAAGGGAGAGTTTAAAATTAGCCCCTGTTTTAATTTTTGGGTAAACCGAAAATAAGACCATATTAGCGGTAACAGACAAAATAAAATAAACTAAAATTTATAATGTATATTGTAAGGATTTTGGGAGGAAGCAGAGATTTTTAATATAATATATCTATATCTAACTATCTATCTATATATATATATATATATATATGAAGAGCCCTTAACAAAAACCAAAATATAAAAAAAAGAGACCGCGTGTGAGAGCGAGAGAAGAGAGAGAAAGGGGGGGAAAACGAGAGAAAGGAGAGAGAGAGAGAGAGAGAGAGAAAGTCTTGCAGCGATCAAGGGGTGTAATCTATCTCAGAGAAGAGCGCGAGATTGCGTAATAGAGAGAGGAGGAGAAAGAAAAATAAATAAAAGGGAATGCAGAGAGGGAGATAGAGAGAGAAACGAAGCTAGCGTGCAAAATCGAATAAAGAATAATCGAACAAACCTACAAGGAATCGAAGGAAGTCTCTGTAGATGCGTTCTGAATCTTAATCTGTCTCAGTCACAGAAAAGCTCGGAAAGGTCAGATTGATTTCTGCTGTCCTCAAATTTATTCTTTGGAAGCTTAAGTCTTTATTTTCTTTTCTATTTGTTTCTGTTCTCTGCAATTTCAAAACTCCGCTCCAATTCTCGAACTCACTTCCTACTCAAATCTTTTCGAGATCCGTGTTGCTAAACTTCGTTTCGCGATGTCAGCGCACGTAGTGAATTTGGGTACTCTTTGCTTTTTGAATTCTCAAAGAATGAATTTTTTTTTTTTTTTTTTTGAACTCACGAAGAGGTGTATTTCAGGGTTTTTGCAGTTCGCGGCTGACAACGAAGGTTAATAAGAGCGCGTATTTGTTAGAGTCTAGTTTTGTTGATTACAAGTTAGGGTTTTGATTTCGTCGGTCCAGAATTTGAATTTTTGAGTATGGGGTTTTGGAGGGATTGAGTAAGTTGCGTAGTCCGGGAGATCTCTGTTTGAGGGCTTTCTTTTTTGTTTTCTAGGGTTTCCCTTTTGGAAAATGAAATTCGTGTCTGCATTATCTGGTGTGCGAGTGGAGAAACTAAAGAAAAGTTCAGGTGTGTGCAAAAGGCGCAGCTGGAAACGGAGCAAACCCTAATTCAGTTGGATACAATTGGGGTTTCAGGGTTTTGTATTTGCAGTAAGGAATATTGGATTCAGGCATTATTTATGGACTTTATGTATTGAGACATGCAACCTCCACAGCAGCACCTGCGGATCACTCTCACTGACTTGAAGGCACAGATAGTGAAGAAGCTTGGGCCTGAGAGATCAAGGCAATACTTTAACTATTTGAATAGGCTATTGAACCTGAAGCTAAGCAAGGCTGAATTTGATAAGCTATGTAGTCGGATCCTTGGAAGAGAGAATCTCCCATTGCACAACCAGTTGATTCGCTCAATTCTGAAGAATGCTTGTCATGCGAAGGCCCCACCACCACTTTATCCAAAGGAAGTTCCGAAGTCCACAAGAGCAGCTGGAAAGAAATCTCCTCCAAGAGAAGATGGGTATCACCAAAGTGAGCCTTCCCGGCCTTCAACTCAGCCTCTGACTTCAACAATTTGGTCAAATGGGGATGCTCTGACGAATGCTCCCCGGAAGGGGAAGTCTGGGATTCTTGACTGGAAGCTTAAAGATCGCCTGAGCCCTCTTGGACCGAACGGGAAGGTGGACTTTCCTTCCCAACAATCGACCACTGCAGATGACAACAATTTTAAGGTTATTATGGAAAATGGGGATTTGAATCTGTGTGATTTCCAGCGGCCAGTGCAGCATTATCAGGGCCTTGCAGAGCAACCTGAAAATGGGTGGGAGGTTCTGCATCCACGAATAAAGAGGTCACCATATGATCCAGTTTCTGTACATAACAAGGGTCAGATCGAGGTAGTCGTTGTTGAAGATGGGGAAGAGGTAGAGCAGGTCAGCATCTCCAGCTCAATTCGAAGTCCAGTCAGGGCTCCTCTTGGGATTCCATGTTGTTCAGCTAGTGTAGGTGGGGCCCGCAAGTCTCTACCTGTGCCAATCAGTGGTAGTTTTGTTGGTTCTTTTGACTGTGGTGGGCTCTCTGATACTGAGACACTGAGGAAACGTATGGAGCAGATAGCAGGAGCACAGGGCCTTGAAGGGGTATCTATAGACTCTGCTAATTTGTTAAATAATGGGTTGGATGCATATTTAAAACGGTTGATCAGGTCTTGCATTGAGCTAGTAGGAACAAGATCTGGAAATGAGCCGACAATGCACCCTGTCTACAAGCAACAGCCTTGTGGTAAGCTCATTAATGGCAACTGGCCAGGCCATCACTCACAGATGCAAAGTAGTGGTGCCCCCCTGGAAGGCATGCAAGAACAGAGAACGAGTTGTCCGATATCTCTGCTGGATTTTAAGGTTGCAATGGAGCTAAACCCGCAGCAGCTTGGAGAAGACTGGCCGTTGCTGCTGGAAAAAATATGTATGCTTGCATTTGAAGAATAAAAACATTCAAGCAAACTATGGTCTCTATAAAGATGTGGTTGAGTGGGCCCCTACTGGTTCAAAAGGCTTGAAAATTGTGGATGTACTCTGTTGATGCAGTTGTTACACTGTTATGGTCATGATGAACCAGATCAATTCTCTCAAGATTAAGCCCTGTTCTTTGTGAGATGAAATGGGGAATTGGAGATTGGAGCAGGAAGTCTCTATATTCTCCTGCTGTGGGGCCATACTCAACCGGGAACACATTTAACGGCAACCAATCCAAAGGGAAGCTAAAAAAAAATTACCCTTCTTTGGTTGCACTGTTGTATGTTTAGCATTTGTGCTGGTTGTCTCCTGCCATCACTTCAGACCTCGAGCTCTCTGTAATTTACAGCCAATGAAGAGGAAATTTAAGAACAGTTTTGCAGGAATATTGTTGAGTAGCTTGGTTAAAGGTAAAATCACATTATGTAAGGATGGCAGCATTGCGGTGTATGTAATATCACATCTGAGAAATTTATTGGAGTCTTAATAGTAACAGAACCTTATAATCCCAAATTATTTTTGATGACCTAATGATTTTAGTTTGAGTATGCCAAGGAATTGATAGATGAGAAGTTAATGCCTTGAATTATCCTATCTTTCCTGCATTTACTTGCATCTGTTCTTTAAGCATTGCAATACTCAGCTGATCTTATGAGTGTTGATTTTCTTAGAATTTATTTTGTATGAAGAATTTATTGTGTGAAAATTACCCTATCTTAATTCATCTAGAAAAATAAAACCTCAGGAAACTATATATCATGATTGTGGAGAAGTACAGTTCTTTGTTATTCTGTGCGAAAAAACGGGCTCATTAATGGTTATTTTTCTAGAACCATAAAACAAACTCTGTTTTTGTCAAAGAAAGATAAAAGAAAATAAAACAGATAACTTTTTTCCAATGTTGATTTCGATGCAAAGAGGCTTTCTTGTACATACCCCCCCCCCACACACACACAAACAAACAAAAAACAAAAAATAAAAATTCAGAGCATCCACCTGGCACAACCACTGAATATTCCCACAGAGAACTTAGGATTTTCTATAATTATGTGTGCATCCGTCCATCTTTGAATGATCTCCTTTTCATTTCAAAATAATTAGTGCAGACCTATGGTATGAAGGGGTGTCAATGAGCCGAGCTTTACCCAGCTCAGCTCGGGTTCGTCACATGAAGAGAAAGCTCTCTGCTCACCAAAAAGAAAAAAGAAGGTCTAATAACCTAATGGCCCATTTGCCCAATTTGTCTTGTTTGGACATTACTATGGTCACACACACTATATATATA
>JAOXJP010000003.1:8799629-8829523 GCA_025762735.1 Platanus orientalis | reverse complement strand
GTGGATGCCATAGCAAGTCCTTTGAATGGAGGACTTGCAACAACAATCAGTCTAAAAAATAAACGACTGGGTTAGTCCCAACTTGTAAGAAATCTAGCAAACTATAATTATTTGACATAAAACACATATCTGAATATTAGCATGTCCAAAGGTCAATACAAAGCTAAATAGGTATCAAATTAGTAATCACAATCATGCTAGTACATAACTATCAATAGTCACATGTCACTTAGAGGTCAATGATTTAATACAAAGATCTAAGTTCTAATAATATTTCAATGTGGAGGTCAAAGCTTACAAACTCAATGACATATGTTACTCTAGAGAGATTCAATGTTTTATGATTTTTAAGAGTTCAGAGTTCAATGTTCAAAGTGTTCAAAATCCACATGGTTCACAATATTCGGATATTCAATATTCAAATTCAAAGATTCAAAGTGTACGGAGTTCACAAGGTTCAATAATCGAAGGAGTCTAAAGTTCAATGTTCAATGTTAAAAAAGGTCCAATGTTTGATGTCCAAAGGTTCAATGTAAATTATTCATATGCTCTGTTCAACCCTATGGGTAGGTTCGATGTCCTTGCTATAACCCCAAGGGCCGATGTCCTTGTTATAACCCCAAGGAGGAGGGCCGATGTCCTTGTTATAACCCCAATGAGGAGAGTTGATATCCATGAACCAAAGAGTATGTCTGAAGTACTTTTCAATAGTCACAGTGTTCATAATTCACAAGGTCTAATATTTAAATGAGTCCAAAGTTCAATGTTAAAAAATGTCCAATATTTGATGTCCAAATGTTCAATATAAAGTATTTGTGTGCTCTAGCTAACCCCACGGGTAGGTTCGATGTCCTTCCTATAACCTCAAGGAGGAGGACCAATGTCCTTGTTATAACCCCAAGGAGGAGGGCCAATATCCTTGTTATAACCCCAAGGAGAAGGGCCGATATCCGTGAGCTAAAGAGCATGTCTGAACTACTTTTCAATATTCACAATGTTCGGAATTCACAAGATCCAATATTCAAAGGAGTCTAAAGTTTAATGTTAAAAAATGTCCAATATTCGATGTCCAAAGGTTCAATGGAAAATATTTGTATGTTTTGGCAAACCCCACGGGTAGGGTCCTAATCTCGTGCCAAACCCCACGAGTAAGGCCAATGTCCTTGTTTAAACCCCAAGAAGAAGAGCTAATGTCCTTGTTATAACCTCAAGGAGGAGAACCAATATCTGTGAGCCAAAGAGCATGTCCGAAGTACTTTTTCACACTTAGCCTTATGAGTAGGCCCAAATAATCAAAGGTCCAAGTTCAAAAAGAGGTTCACATCAATAAGTCCAAAGGTTTATATGGTTTTAATAATTGGAATGTTTCTATAATGTGCAAAGCAATCACAAGCATCACATTTCCATAAATCAATCATTTCAAAGGCACATGATCCAATATTCATAAGTCCAGAGTCACATAGAGTTAATGATTCAAAGGCACACTAAGATTTTACATAGAGTTAATGATTCAAACATGTAATAGGATTTGAAGGTTCACATAATCACATATGAGGCATAAAGTTCAATATATTTTCACAAAAATTCACATATATTCCAATGAATCAAATCATATAGGTTAACCAATATCACTTCTACTATTCTAAATAAAAGACAAGGCAAAATTGTTTTTCAAATTGATTATAAATATAATAGATCTTGAAGGATTCACAACTTTACAGGTTTTAAAGATTCACATGAGAAAAATTCAGATTTCACATGTTTTAAAGGGTTCTTGAAGGAGATCAGTCCATACAATATCTAGGATCAATAATCTTTCACAAAATAGGTGTAGATCTAAAGAACAAACAAGATCCAATGGTCTCAAACATTGGTCTATAGAATTGTTAGAGATTCCAATAAGAGAAGAGTCATCCTAAGCATAAGGAACATGAAGATTTACTAAACAAGCTGAAAAATAAAAGATCTAATATGTTTTAAAGGATTGGATTCAAATAATTCCAACAATCTTAGGGAATTTTATGTATAACACCACAAAATCTGAAATCATAAAGACAATTCACCTTAAATCACCATAGTAAGCAAGATTCACTTAGTAGAGAAGCTTAGATTCTAGTAGTCAAAATGTTCAATGGCTTGGAGTATGGGTTTTCATATACTTTCAAAGATTCTAAAAAGATTCACATATAAACTCAAAAGATCACAAAATGATTTACATCACATCATCCATAGTATGCAAGATATTCTTACAAAAGAGCTTAATCCAATGATCAAACCATATCTAAGGGTTTAGTCAATGATTTTCTAAAGATTCTAAAGGGTTTTGAATATACACTCCAAAGATTAAAGAGGAATTTACATCACATCATCTATAGTAAGCTGGATGTTCTTACAAAAGAGCTTAATCCAATGATCAAACCATATCTAAAGGTTTAGACAATGATTTTTTAGAGATTACAAAGGGTTTCGAATACAAACTCTAAAAATCAAAGAGAAATTTACATCACATCATCCATAGTAAGCTAAATGTTCTTACCAAAGCACAAATCATAGGTATCCAAGCGAGAAACATTCACTTTAACTTCTATTCATACCTTAATCTAAAAAATATACATAGTTCTAACATTAGAAGAATAAAAATATGAAGTTCTAGTAGAGAAACAAACTAATCTAGAAGAATTTTCATGGTTGGAAGTAGAACTTATCCAATTTGGGGAATAACTCATTCTTTATATTCCAAAACTCCTCAGGTCTCTCTAACTCTTTTTATTTTGATGCAAAATAAGCTATTAGGGTTTCTATAACTTATATTTAGGATTTTGGGTCAAGTTGGGAGGGTCCTACACTACCTAATATGAAGAAAAGTCTAATAGGCTTCGAAAAAAATGTAAACTGGGTCGATTTGGATTGATTTATAGGGTGTCGGATCGATCCAAAGGGGTATTGGATCAATTCGCTGGGATACTGGATTGATCCGATACTGTTCTGGGAAAATTCTTGTAAATATTTGAGAGCCTGAATTGATCCGCTAAGTGCGGATATATCCGACATGGGTCGAATCCATCCGGATGTCATTTTTTCAGGTTTGACCCCTTCGCACTAAAATGACTATAACTTTTTCTAGAAAACTCTTTTTTGAAAACCGTTTATTGGATTGAAAACTAGACTTTAAAAAAGTTTCCAACAAGGTATATATCATCCTCTAATTCCCTCGGGATTTGTGTCAGTGGGCCTAGGAAGTAACCCAAAATCTGTAGGACTGTCAACACTGACTCATTGTGGGAGAATTGTCATAACTTTTTCTAAGAGACTCGTAATCATACAAAGTTTGATGAATTGGAAAGTAGACTCATATATATTTTCATATATGTATGGTTTGTATTCTAATTCAATTGGTATTGGTGTAGGTGGGCCTACAAAGTTACCCTAAATACGAATTCATGATAACTTTTGAACTTGATAGGTTCGAGTCCCAACTTGGGTTTTACACTTCTAACTTCATCCAAAGGGGTTCCCAAATCACTCTATAGTATGTTTAAACATGTGAAAGGAAAATTTTACCCTTATGGAGATAAAATTACAGTTTTACCCTTTTTATACGAAGTGGGGCATTACATTTATATATTTATTATATTAATCAAACCGAAAAAATTTTAAAAATACAAGAGGAATATTATAAACACATCTTTATTTTACTATGTTTTTATGTATGTTTTAAAAAAATTTCTTATATTTTTAATAAAAATAAATTAAATATTACAAAAATTAAAAAAATACAAAAAATTATAGTAAACATGGTAAAACATTTTGAAAACATATTGTGTTTTTTTATATGTTCTTTTGTGGTTTTTTTTTTTTTTTGGATTTATCATATTTTTACTTGTATTCTATACTTTTATTGTATTTTTATTTATAAAATCTTTTTTATTCATAAGATCGTGAATATGCCTCGACATTCGTGCCACCAGGAGGAGGATATTGGGTGGCAACATGGCATTAGGATTACTAGGGATCGATATAAAACAAAATGCAGATATTGTGGTAAGGAGATGAAAGGTGGTGGGATAATCTAGCAAGTGGGAAATATAGAGGGGTATCACGTTGTGAATGTGTCCTAAGCAAAGTTAGGCAATTAATGATTGAGCAGTTGAAATAAAAATAGATAAAGGAAAAACGGCCCTGAATTGTGTGCAAACCAAATACATGAGAATGATGTGAGAACAACGGAGAGAATGACACGTCTATGATATTTTGGAGCGCATGCGAAGGTTTAACAACCATAATTTACAAAGTGGGTTCCACGTTTCTCTTCTCCTTCTCGACAACAATACCCAAAAGGACAAACGTGAAGAAAAAAAACCCTAACCCTCTTACCCTACTCACTCTTCCTTTGCCCCTCTGTTCTTGGTCAGGTGTCCCCCCATTCTCCGGTTGTTCCGAAATTGAGGTATGTTCAACACCTTATTTTACTGGGAAAAAAATAGGTCAAAATGAAAACCCACTCCCCTTCACGAGGTATAGTGAGCAAGGGGCCAATTTAGGTATGCCAAAGTTCTTTGTACAAAACATCATCAGCTTTGCATCAACCACTAATACCAATAAGCTGGATGGTGATGTTTATGGTGTGAGGCATGGCGGTGTTTATAGTGATGCATCAACCATTAATACCGTTCGTCGGCTGGTGATGTTTATGGTGTGAGGCGTGGATTAGTTTAGGCATCAGCCACTAATACCAATACCCAACAAGAGTGTAATTCAATCGCTAAAATAGATTTTTATCTATAACGATTGCTTAGTATGCACCTTAAATACATCTAACATGAGAAGTGATACGAATTGTATCTATGTTTTTTTTTTTTTGAGATTACAGATAGTAACCATTATGGACTGTAATGAAATAAAGTTGTTTTGTTTAAAAGACCTAAAATCATTCAAGGTTTTATTTCAGGGGCTTCTATGGATTGGTTTAGGCATCAACCACTAATACTAGAACCCAACGAGAAGTTTATTATTGCATTATATTCACTTGAAAATGCGAAAGAAATGCGTAAACATCACCAGCTTCCATGGCTGCTGCACAACCACTTTGTTAGGCTTCCTTGAGCACTCCAAGCTCTCTTCTAAGTCCACTAGCACTGTTGCTACCTCTCATTCTAATTTTGTTGTAGCTCCAGTTGCCTCTCTATTCCCAAACACCCAATTCACCAACCATGAATCCCTTCCTTCCTTGCTTTAAGCTTTCTCTTACTTCAATAAAGCTTGCACACAATATTCCCAGACTGGTCAGGTTGACCACATTTGATTACATCTATTTATTTATTTACTGTTGGAAGTAACTATGTATGTCTCAAATGCATTTATTTGTTCATTTATTGTTCTGTTGATAAAAGGGTTGTGTACCCCCTAGATTATTGAGAAATTGGAATTGTTGCCTTGTTGCAACTCTATAGTATTGATTGTGGATAGAGGAGTTCTAGTCTTGACTAGTTCTTAGTGAGAGAAGTGTTATAGAATTTGTGGTGCTTGTACTATAAGGTTTGTTTGATTCAATTGTGTTGAAGAATAGGACTCCATATCTCATTGTCATTATGATTGCTAAAGCCTTGTAAGAGGCTGTTTGAGGAGGTAGTTAAACTGAACCAACTTGTTGTGTTTCAAAAGTGGTGACTTTTCTTTGAAATGCTTTTATGTAGTATCAGTTATTTTATATGTATGTTTGGGACTGTATTAATACCATTGTTTATTTCAACTAAAAATGATCAACTCAACAAAATACCATTTTCATTGTTTGACTTATTAAATTTCCATGATCTCATATAAATTCTTATCCACTGAAATGTTGTTGTTTGTTGCGTTGTTCTGTATGTAGATTGGTTTATTCTTATCCATAAGACAAAGATATGCAAGTTTAAGATGGAGTGGCTCGTAGGATAGATTTTCAATTAGCTAGCACGTCAGAAAGTAAGTTATGGTGAAGGCACTGAAGACACCAATCCACTATTGAACCTAAGATTTAAGACAGAAGATGAGGCTTATGATTGTTATAAAGAATATGCTGAAAAGTCTAGGTTTAGAATTTGAAAGAGTTCTTGTAAGAAAGATTATAATGGTATTGTGAGGAGTAGAAGGTTGTGCCGTTCAAGGGCAAGATTTTAAATAAATCGATTAGATGTTAAGGCGAAATGGCTTTGTGATGATACAAGAATAGGTTGCACTGCATATATCTAGAAAGTTACCAGACACACTAAATCCTTCAAAAGTTTGATAATTCAGCCACAACCGTTAGTCTGATCCTCTATATGCCTCAATAAGGGCTATCAATGATCCTCTACATGCCCTTGGTTTAAAGCTTGTACAAATGACTTCAATATTATAATTAAGATTGTTTAGCTAATGAGCCCTCACTAAGTGTAGTTTGCTTGAAAACTTAATTATCTCACCTAAAATTATTGATTTTTTGTAACAAAATAATTTAGAGAGAGAGAGATAGCAGTTTACAGATAATCAAACTAGGAGATAGTCAAGTCAAAATCCTGACTCAATACAAAATTGTTGACCCTTCTAGACCTCCATAGAGCTCAACTTCAAATAATGTAGCTTACAATCAATAATGAAGAAAAATATCCTTGTCAGAATCCTATCAACAATCCAATAATTGAGCTTCTTGTAAACATCTAAACTAGCTAAAACACCTTACAATCAAAATAAATAGCACGCCTTCAACCAAATTTGCATAACACCTCATATCAAAATGACCCAAAAGATCAAAATTATAAGCTTCTCATGTACATCTAGCCAGATCCACATTGATTTATCTCTACCTCTTGCTTGCTAACTTACAAGTTCTAATAAATTCTCTTTAGCATCCTTTCATCTTTGGGTGCATTCTCATCAGTTAAGTCCTTGTCTCTGAGGGGTGTGGGATGGAATGGAAGGACCATCTCATATTCAAGTATGAAATCTTAATACAAAGGTGCTGGATGACTTGTTTATGGCACTTTTCTACAAACAATATGAAGCAATAAATAAAAATAGATAATCTAAGCATACCAAACACATATTTTTAGTATAAGTGTCTTTACTGTAAGTGTCTTTTCATTTTCAAACAATTAATACAATTACTACTACAATCAGAATATACACTAAATGTATAAAATTTTGCAACTTCTGCTTCCTAATCAAGGCATCTTGTTTCAACATTGAACTCCCATGCGACAATGGTTTTAATATTGAAATCTCATGCTTCAAGGTATAATTTTCTTCCTTCAAAGACAATAATCCTCATCCGAACACCTTGGCTCCAAATTTAGAGCCCTTTTTTCATAACTCCTTGATCCTTTATCATCGCTAAACTCGTCACACCACATCACAAATAGGTGGCATTTCCTTGTATTCTATATTTAACAAATAAACGCAATTAGAAGAAAAATGTCTTCTTATATGCAATTTGAATTATATGTAAACAGATCCTTAATGACTTAAACTAACCATATTTTTAGGGCATTGATAAAAATCTCTATCTGGATTGATTCTAGTATATGACCTCTTTATCAAGCATGGACCACATCCTTTATAATATTTGCAAATTGGCCAACTAGCACTATTGCTTAACGATGCCAATTGGCCAACTAGCACTATTGCTTAACGATGCCATTCAACAAAAACATAGAACTAGAATTTCAAACAGGAATTACCAGGAAAAAGAACATATAAATATGTACAAATAAAATCAATAGAAGACATGATTTAAAAAGATATTTGGCATGTCAGATTACTCTTAGAGATATGTATTATGCTAATATTAACATTAATATAGATGGAACTACCCTCGATATCAATCTTGCAAGTTGCAACAAAGATTGTTGTCCAATAAGCCATGTGCTCAAGACTTCCTCGAATTTCCTTTATTTCAAGGGATGGGTTTAAATCCATGTTAAGATTATGCCCCAAATATATCATTATTGTGGGAATGCGTCATGCTTGCAACCGTTGGATTACGTAAGCAACTAAAGGACTAAATGTTAAACTTATACAAAGAAGTTGGACTACTTTTACATGAATAACATGTGTTTCCTTCTTTAATTAAATATAAGTAGAATCATGATGCAAGGATGACTCTCTATATAAAGAGATTCACAACACATAAACAAGATGGTTGTTAGTGTTTTTTCTTTGGTTCGTGAGGGTGTAAAGGGTTCTCACATTTTTAGGGGGTTGTGATTGAACTACGAAAAGAGGGTAGGTTTTCATCTATGTTTGTATTTATGTGGTTATAGTGACGGACAACTCTTGTGGATATAAGGCAAAGAGCAGAACTATGAGTGGTTTGGGCCATAATCCTAACACCTAATATATCTAGGCTTTCTTTGTTTTTGGTATTGTGGCCAATATATTGTAATTTAACTAGAGGTAACTAGACTACTTGAATTACAGCCTATTAAAAACTTTTTAGTATATTTTTCCAGGCATATACTGTGGAGCTGAAAGTAAAGCTGAACCAGCTCAAAGAGGAGAATGATCACCTCAGGCAAATTTTGATAATAGGAACGATAACTATAAAGATTGAAGAACAATCTTTTCCTTTTCTTATTTCATATTCTAGCTTTTATCTTCATTTTTTTCCCATCAGTTACTAAACTTTTCTTTATGTCGAATTGAAACAGACAAAAAATGAGAAGAGGAAGCCAGATGTAACTTTTAATATATTATATGATATTGCATTAATAATTTTTTTCTCTACATTATTTTCCCCTTATTTGGATGTAAAATGCTTATTCCCCAAATGATAGGCATAAATTACTTGCACATAAATCATCCCACATGGATCTTTTGGATTTGTTCTCTCCACCTTTGGCAACAGGGTGATATAATCAATTAAACATAAATGTAGTTCAATCATTGAAATAGATTTTTATCTGTAAGTATTTCTTGGTATGCACCTTAAATGCATCTAACATTAGAAGTGATAAGAATTATATCTATTTTTTTTTTGAGATTATAGATAGTAACCATTATGGACTGTAAAAAAACATAGTTGTTTTGATTGAAAGACCTAAAATCATTCAAAGTTTTATTTCAGGGGCTTCTTGTTAGTGGGAGTTTTCTTTTCCATTATATCATTGCCACTAAAGAGGGTAGAAGGATCCTCAATAATCACCAACCATTTGGAGTGACATGCATTTTTACACAAACAATAAGCATATTTTAACAACAAAACTACCATTCCTATCACATTTCAATCAACATGAAAAAAAAACCACCACCAATTCCATCTCTCAGCATGCAGAAGAAGATCCCATTCTATGAACACAGTAAAAAACCATGACATCTAAGTACTAGTTTACCAAATCCTAAAAGCTCTATTGAGGAAAGGGGCTTATGTTGCTCTTGGAACTCGGCAAAGGAAGAGGGAGAAGCAGAGAGAAGAAGCGAGTAGGGCCTGAGTGGTGGTTAGGGTTTTCTTCTCTGCGCTTGAGCACAAGTAGCCGTTGTTGTCGCTGGTGGGAAACAAGGAGACCAAGGAGACGCTACCATCACTGGTGAATAAGGAGAGCAAGGAGAGTCGGCAAAGGAAGAGCGAGTAGGGCCGAAAGATTAGGGTTTTTTTTCTTTGCTTTTGTCTTTTTGAGTTTTATTGTCAAGGAGGAGAAGAGAAACATGGGACCCACTTTATAAACCATGGTTTTGAAAATCACGGTTAAACCTTCGCACGCGATCCAAAGTATAGAGATGTGTCATTCTCTCTATTGTTCTCAAACCGTTCTCAAATATTTGGTTTGCACACAATTCAGGGTCAAGAAAAGCACTATGAATGAGAGGGAAGTGGCATTGAGGGAGGCTACATTACATAATTCACATTAATACGTAGATGATTTTGATGATGGTGATGGGATAACATACCCCTCTGATTATGAGGTAGAGGTACCAATATAGGTTAACATGTAAGGAAAGCATAGTAGGTCCGCATGAGAGAGAGTAGCTAGGTAGTATTCACTATTATAGGTCTTCTATGTATGAAGAGGGAGGGGGAAGTGGTAGGAGTAGGGGTGCTAGTGGCAACAACAGAGAGAAATGTAGGGCTAGTGAGAGGACTCGAGCTTATAATATGAGGGATCAGCCTACCTCCATTCCCATAGATCCTAGTTTGTACTGTTCATAGGAATCCATTCATAAAAGGCTAAAGGAAATGTGGGAGAATGTGAAAGATATGGTTGGGTTAGCATATACAAAATTCACATTCTTTCACAACACTCTAACCAACTATGAGGCTTCTTCTTCAAAAGTTGTTAAATGAGGCAAGGTAGGTGAGGTTGGGTGTGAAGGCACCCACTTCATATAAATTGATGGAAAAACATTTGAGCCAAGAGAAGAAGCTCATTGATAACTATGTAGCTTCCTCGAAGACACATTGACCAGAGCATGTCATGTGTGATTATTGGACTGGTCCTACGAGATATGCAATCATCAATTTTATAGTTTACTATGATGGTTATATTGTGTTTCTGAGATCTGTGGAAGCATCCAGTGTTATCAAGGATTTCAAATAAATTTGTGACTTATTAATGGATGTGATCAAAGAGGTCGGAAAAGAAAATATGGTATAGATAGTAATAGATAATGATAACAATTTCAAAAAGGCCAGAATAGGGCATGCCCTCATGCTTAAGGACATGTAAAGAGGAATGTGTAAAGAAGATAATAGGGTAGTTACCACCTTTATATACAATCATGGGTATGTCTTGGCGATGATGAGAGAAAAATGTGGAGGTGATTTTGTATAACTAGGCATTACACACGTCGCCACCAACTACATAGTATTGCAGAGTATCTTATAAAAGAAGGTTGGCTTAAATGCCTTATTTTTTTTTCCACCTAAATGGTATGACTACATGGAAGGTAACAATGCAACAGGTATGAAAGATGAATTGATTGTGTGTAGTCATTCTTACTATCATTGATGTCGTATGGTGGTGAACATATTAGAGTCAATTGTGAAGGTCTCCATGATGAGAGATGGGAACAAAAAAGCCAACAATGGGATACATCTATGAATCCATACACTTGATGAAAGAGGATGCTTATCCACCCACTTTATTTCGCTAGTAAATTGTATTTATTTTATTAAAATTATATTTATTTTATTATTTCACTAGTTATGGTAATGGTTTAGTTAATGCTAGGTTCTAAAATGTTATGTGTTTCTTTGATTTTCAACATGTTACCTTAACCTCAAATACCACTACACTCATAATCTTGACATGAATCCACATTTGTTGGAGGTTGTACATACTATGGTACTAAAGCTTGAACCCAATCCCAGATGCAAGTGAATGTTCTTCGGGAGGTAACTGTAATTATAGGCTATTTTTTCCTATCACTATACAATTTAGTTCACTGACATCTGAGCATTCTAATGTAAGATAAAGTACTTTAACAAAGCAATGGGGTCCTTTGCACAGAACACTACAAAGACATGTAATGTTATGTCATTTTATAAATATTTAATAAGGATTACAACCAACAATTACTTATGTACATTCATTTTTTATTTTATAGCTGAGTAGTGAGTGTTGTATGGGGATAATCATCCAACCTAAGGAGGATTGCTATCCATGTCTTATTTCAGACCGCATCTTCCTTTGACTACAAGATGAATTGGAGCAGTTTAAACCTCATTCACTCCTAAAGAAGAAATGAGATTGAGCATAAAAATCTTTAAAAATTTATCTTTATCCATTACAATATAGGCTTGAGATAGAAAATGCAAAAAAAAATATAAGGATTTGGAAGATTACACTGACCCCATCAACCTTACAGATATTTTCTGCGATGAAGGAGAAGAAAACCCATTATACAAATGGTTTAAGGAGGTTGGGAGCCAGTATTAAACAAGGTAGGTGGATAACTGAGCTCTCAGGTAACAAGTAATATGTGAGTGGATGTGGATGATTTTATGCAGACACAATAGCAATCCTAGACCCAAGTTTTGGGTGGATTAGTTGACAATGAAGATGACTGATAAATTTCTTTTAGCTCAGATGATAGGGACGGTGGTGGTGGTGGAGCTTTGGCGGGGGAGGGGGACGGCAAGGGTGATGATAAGGGAGATGATGGATGTGATGCTAGGGGTGACAGTGGTGGCATTGGCATGACATATAGACTATATGGTGGCAATGAGATGAGTCAGATACCCCTTAGCCCATCTACATGAGATGATATATACGACTACACCACTCAGGATACACATCATGGTGCATATCCTACATTTCCTTGGACTTATTCCATAAAAGGGAGTGGGAGTTGAGGAATGAACTTGACGAAAATGAGACATTAAGATGGCGAGACTACTTTCAAGCACACCATTGGTATTTTAGTGTGGTCATTCAATGGAATGAGCATCAGTGGGGGCTCTTTTGGCCAACAGTAGCATGGGTCTCCTAAGTTATCTCAGCATCATGGTAGTAATATTAATGTACAAACGTCTCCTGGGTTATCTCAGCCTCATGGTAGTAATATTAGTGTACAAATCCAAACAGGCTGGTGGAGTGATTTTTTCTTTGGTTTTAACCACCAATAACATTACTATGACTCAACCAATGCCACATCGTCTTCATCATCATATGATCAAGGGAGTTAAGCTTATATATTATAAAATGCTGAGCTTTCCACATTATGGGGTACACTGAGTGTAGACGATCACATATATTAGAGATTATTTCATGACTATTAGACATTGCATTGTCGCTCTATGACGTGACCACAATTTTGTTGTTACCTAAATGATCTGTTCTATTTGTTTTAGTAATTACAATAGTAGTTGCATTGTGATGGGGAGAGATATAGCTATGATGATGATTTTTAGTCACCCCAAAACTCTTTATGATATTGATGAGGATTGAGTGGTTGTTGATTGGTGCTTGGGGCTTTGGACTTATGAATTACTGTTTAGGAGTTAGGAGTCGGTTGGGAGTTTTGGGACTATTATTATTTCTTTATCTTATTGTATTATATTTATTCAGTTGTACTCTTGTGGTTGTATTTTTGTTTATACTTTGTATGGTCATTGGCCATATGATATTATCAATGAAAGACATTATGTTTGACTTAGTACATTTATGTCATTGATTATGTGGATTTGTAGCTTTATTGGGTAATTTGTAGTGTTATTTATCAACCTCTAACATTTAAAGTTTCAGACATGTGTGATAGTGCATTTCATGAGAGTATCAGTTTCCAACTATTGATACCCAATTGGGTAATAGAATGCAATGGATTATAAGTGTTTAATCATGCTTATTATAATATTTCTCAAAGTTTCATTCAAAATTTTCAAGGTTTACATAGTGTTTTCATAAGTGATAACATGTGTCACGAGTTACGATTCTCTTAACCATAATAAATGGTTGTTTTCTACATGTAATAATTCCTAAGTGTGTCTTAGTGTTTATTCTATCAAATCATGAACTTTCATAAAAAAATTCCTTCGTTTGACTAGCATTTCCCTTGTCCTCCCCTCTTTTAAAAGTGTTTCCCGGTAAAACCTACGATACGCTATACATATCCATGTCTCCAAACTACAGTATAACGTGCAATACTGATACTTTAAACCTTGTTGGGATTAGATATGGATCATTATTTACATGTTCATTATTATTTGCTGATTTTTAACCTGAAAAAAGAATTCTTATTTGGTGATGGATATGCAATAGCATGGGTAGAATATCACTTGTTTTCTGGATTTTTTTTAGAGGTTACTTGGGCATGTAGACAATCATTTCATGATGGGAGCTGCACCACTAGCAAGAAAGGTGCCCATCATAGCATGTAACTGTGGAATGCTGTTAGTGGTTCCAACTTCCAACCCCAAACCCTTATCTTGAGAGGCGATGCTCCAATCACTCATGTCAGGGGCATTGGCAGATTACTTAGTTTGATAAATGGGGAATGTTATCAATGTTTTTGCTTGTCCAGAGAAACTTAAGTTCTGTCAAATGGTTCTATGTACTTCATGCAAACAAAAGAAAACACCGAGTGCAAAAGATACTATATGGTTTGAATTCAGGAGTTTGGTTGATTGTGTGCCAAATTCCATATGAAGATGGAAGGGTTAGGCATATAGGCAGTTTAGTTGGTCCACTATTTTGCAAGAATATTTCATGTGAGTGAACAAATGCTAGAAATTACCTCCTATGTAATTTACGTTCCAACTCTCATTTACATTGAAACAAATGGAGCCATTAAGATGATTTTGTTTTAATTGAGCTTTTAGACAGAACTTTGTCTTGCCTCCTAAAGATTATAATTAGAACTCATCTTGTTCTGAAGATCACCCCACACAAACAATTTGGCATAAACACCACGACCAAGGCCGAGCCGAGGTTAGCCTATGCCCAGTCTGAAATTCTGTACCTGGTCTTGAACTTGGTCCGTGCCCAAACTCCGTGGAGTGACTAAGTCCAACCCTGGCCCATTCTAAAAAGATGGGCTTCATACCAAGTTTGGGCTGGTCTGAACTTCAAAGCTCATGGGTTGTAAAGCATATAAAATAACATATTTAATTACATGAATATATTTTTAATCAAAAGGTATTTATATATTTTTATATCTTATTGTATTTGCAGTAAGGAAACAAATTTTCTGTTCAGGATTTTGTATGTCGTACTGTATCCTGCACATAAAGGCTGGGTACATAGGATTAAAGCTGTAAAAACAGTTTTCAAATGAAAAAATAGGTAACTATAAAGCTGGAGTGTATAGGTTAAAACCATAAGAAAAAGTGTTCAAATGAACATTCATTTCCTATTTAAAAGAGGTACAGAATTCAAAAAACATCACGTGTCAACCTGTGGTAGGAGACACGGTAGGACATGCAAAATCCTGGACAGAACATTTGCTCCCTTACAATAATAACACATATTCGGGTCATTTGTGCTGAGCTAAGGGCTGCCTGAAGAGGCCCCCAACTTTACTCAAAGTTTATGTCTTGCCAAAGGCTTGCCCTAAACTCGGCCTAATCTGTACTAAATCTAGCCCAGGCCATCAAAATTCAAAATTCGGGCTGAACAAATGGAGCCTCAGTCCAGAATGGCTCAATTTGGCGATCGGTTTATGAACGCTTCCCTTAACAAATGCTCATCACTGTTCCTTGTCAGGGGCAGACACATCAGCATTGAAAAGTGATTTTCACTTTTTTTTGGGGGGTGGAGCGTATATTCACTTTTCGGCGCTGATGTGCCCAACACCTGACAAGGAGCAGTGGTTAGCATTCGTTAGGTCTTGTTTGATTCATGGGACTATCCCAATTTTCTTAGTAAAAAAAGTACTAGGAAAACAGCTTTGGAATTTGATTAGAATAAGAAAATGAAATTTTTTTTCTCCTTCTTTCCAACCCTATCTGATAACAAGTTGGAAATAAAGTCCCAATACCTATTTATGGTAGTTTGCAGGTATGACTGTTAATCTTTGACCGTTGTGTGCTTTTCCTCTCATAATAGAGACCGATCATTTTGGTTGGAATTAGAAAATTACGCTTCTAAAAAAGAATATTTCACAGCTGGGAATCACACTCTCTTCATGGTAGTATTGAAAGTGGTATTATGAGCATAATAGACAACAAGATTTTGAACTTTCATAAGAAAATCGTTCACATTTCCTCGGAAAACCCCAGAATTCTCATGAATCAGACAGGGCCTATGGTGATCATTTTTTATCCATTCACCTCAATTTGCAGCCCTGAAAAAGTGAACCCGGTTTAAAAAAAGGGTCATGATGGAATAAACTCAGGGTCTACAGTGTAGGGTATAATAGACCCATGCCAAAAAAACTCTTGATTGGAATCTTTATCTCTTTAGACTGCTCTGCCTTTATTTTATTTTTTAAATATTTTTCAACCGTTGGACTGGAATCCTAGAAAATCCCATACTGGTATGAACCCTCAAATTCGAATCCAATGGCTGGCAGCAGAACGTTTGCTCTCAAATACATATGATTTCCAATCTCATAGCCCCTTCATGTTGTCGCTTTTTGATCGTCGGATTGGGGCCAATACAATGTGGAGTATGGGTATTCTAAAAATTTCCAACCGTTGGATTCAATTAGGGTTTTCAGTTAATGCTTTGGAAGCTTGTTATTCACTTCTCCTTTCTCTCGATGCTATTTGGACCGTGAAGAAATGGGGGGACTCATGTAGTAGTTTTTAGTTACCTTTTTTTTCCTTCTTACCTTTCATTTCTATCGTTGCTTGTGGTTGCAGATGGGAAACTCGCAGCTTCTGTTCTCTCTGTAACTGTTTTATTTTGTTCTTCTTTCTGATCGGTGGAAGAAGGTCGATTGAAAAGGGTTGAAGCATACAGATTTGGGTTGTCTTCTTAAAGCTAAACAGATTAAACCCGTGGAACTGAACTCTGGTACTACTAGATTCCATTGTAGTTTGGTTTCACAACTTCTGAATACATGTGTGTGTTGATTTGAATCTCTTAGCTTTAGATTTGTGCCGAGTGCAGCTATTGGTCTTTCTTGGTTATCTAGAACTATTCCATCATTTTTTTTTTATGCATCATAGTCGTTTGGTATATTTTTGAATAAATTGTGATTGTGTCATGCATCTAATTTTTTTTTTTTTAAATTATACATAAAAAAAACTGGTGCTGTTTTCTCTTTTCATGGACAAAATACCTTTACTCATCACAGACTAATTAGAGAAAAGCTCGAGTAGTGAACATTCCCATTCACGCCCAACTGAAGGAAATCGACCAGGGACAAAATTGCTCTTCTAATTGGTTCATTTCAGTTATCAATTGTATGTGGGTCTCCCTTCGTAAGCTTTTGTACAAACTTCTCAAGAGACAAGAGCAGAAATCCACTGAAACTCTTCAATCTGACCTTATTAGGAATGGAGACATTCCAAAACAAATAAAAGTTAAATAAACTCTGTTGCATTGATGGGACCTATGCAGTTGATGTCGTTTAACTCTTCTAAATGCCAAGGTGGTTTGGGCCCGAGAAGAATGAAGGTGATGAACAAAGCCTTGCTTTGTAAATGGCTTTGGTTATTTGGGGAAGAGAGGGAGAGTCTTTAGCGAAAGGTGGTGCAGATTAAATCTGGTTGCATGGACTTCTGGGATTCAAGGGGTTTGGAAAGCCCTCATGGGATTGGCTTTTGGAAAGGGATTGTGAACTTCTTCCAAAAGTTCTAAGAAGGTATTGGTTATGTTGGTTGAAATGGGCATCAAACTCTATTTTCGGATGATCATGGTGCTGTAATTCTCCATTGAAGGATTTTTTTTTTCCAAGCTTTTACTCTCTAGCACTAAACAAGAAAGCTCTTGTAGCCGAGTATGTGGCGATGGTTAATAGGGAAAGGGTCTGGTAGCCTCTTTTAACGAAGGCTCTTAATGCCTGGACCTTGACTCAGCTGTGCTTTTGATGGGTTTGCTTGAAGGTTGCAAGTTGGGCCGAGAGAGGACGATAGAGGGATATGGGAGCTGGGCATTAAAGGATAATTTTCTGTGAAATCTTGTTATAAATTACTTTACAGGGTTCATTGGTTCAAGGGATTGTGTTACCATGGAAAGAAATTTGGTATCACCCTATTCCCTCTAAAATCCAATTCCTTATGTGGACTGCATGCTTGGGGAAAATACATATAGTAGATAACCTGATTCGAAAATGTATATATATTCCAAAAATATGTCTCCTATGCTACAATAATCTTCCATTTGCTGCTTCATTGCGTTTTTGCTTGGGAAGTATGGTGTTGGTTATTGCGGGACCTTAGTTTGGCTTAGACCTCACCACCAGATTTTGCTGTCCTTCTTGCAAGTTGGAGTTCCTCAGTCTATTCCTCAAGGGATAAAGCTATTTGGAGATTGGTTCTGACTGCAATTTACTGGTCCGTGTGGTTGAAAGAAAACATCAGGGTTTTCGATGACTATGCTGGACCCTCTTTCACGGTGTACAAAGGTCAAAGTAGAAGGTCATTTTCTGAGATAGAAACTGTAAGGGCTGTGAAAATATGGGTATTGGGGGCCTGAATAGGCGGTGGAACAGTATTTTGGGGATCCAACTCTTTTTTTTGAAGGGTTAGATGTATTGTATATTCTCTCTTCTTTGCTTTGGGTACTCCTTGTCCCTTTGTCCCCTTTTCCCCCATCTTTCATATCTCTCTCTATATATATCATAAAGAAAAAGAAACAACCAAAATTTTGGAGCAAAAGGAACCCAAAAAAAGAAATTTGGAAGATAAAAGTAGTGAAGCTATGGAACAAAAAGGTTCCAAAATATTAAAGATTAGAGGAGCTGAAAGTCTCAAAACGTTAAATCAAATGGACATGAAAAAAGTAAAAAAACCCCCAAAAAAGTGAAGAAAAAAGAAAAAAGAAAAAAGAAAAAAGTTTATTGTGTAAGGGCAGCATGATAAAAAGTGAAAATTAAACTCTTGATTGTTGATTCTTATAGAAAAATAAAGACAGGAAAAATACCTTTTTGATTTTGGTAGATCTTGAAGATGACTCACCCTTGAAAATACTGCAAATCTTCATTTGTGCACTTGTGTTTATGCTTAAAAAATACTATAGATCTTCTATGATTCAAACACCAATCTTCTTCTTTATTCAATCTTTCTATCCTTTCTCAGAGTCCTGGGGTTTTGAATGTTGCACATTTACTGATGCATGATGGATAGCTAAATCTTGAGTATCTTGTGGGTAATGGGCCCCATGCTCGATTTAAATAGCACACTTGGTCAACAGTAATCACAAGATATGACAGATTCTGCAAATCAGGACAATCAATGTAAATTTACCAAAATATGCCTGCTAGGACAGTCGGATGGGTCTGAAATTTGGTAGGAAGGTAGAGCTACTATTAAATAACAAACCTCAAAGTTTCAGACAATATCAAACACTTATATGGAATAATCAAAACTCAGGTCTGATTGTCTGATAACCCAGAAAATTCCAGCAGAACAGAAACTCAGAAAGTGGATTTAACAAATAGGCAAGGTACTGATTTAGCACTAAAGCTAGGATTAGATTTTGAACCCACAGAAGGCTTCACAAGACTTAGAATAATAGACCAGTCATATGGGATTAGATAGGTACCAACAATGATAAAACAGTATCAACTGGCAATACTTATCTGGGAATATAGGAGACTGATGCAGAGGCTTTTGATCCAACCGTAGGCAACAACGTCTCTCTAACTTCAGTTAATACTTCTCCAATGTCACAATCAGATGTTTAGAAAAAGTAGATGATTCCACAGCGATAAGAGAAACAATGAATAGGATAAATAGAGTAGGAAGAATAGAAGAAGGAAGAGAGACCAGGGAGGCTGAGCCTCAACCTGAGAACATGGGAGGCCAAGCCTCAACCACTACCCTAAAGCCTAGCTTTAGCATTCAAAACAAAAACCCAAGCATGTTTTCATTCAATTGGCCAGAAGGCTATTTATAATTACATGGACTTTGGGTATTGGAAACTCCCTAAATAAAATTTCTAAAAATCAAAACAGCAACTTTCTAACTCCTATAGTTTCTACTTACTAAAAAAAACAAGTCTACACTAATTAGAAGCTACTTGCTAACTCCTTATACGTAATTCCCAAGACTTAACTAATAATTAAAACTAACCTAGATGAGAATTTCTAAAAACAGAAAGTAGAAAATAAAGCCGCCCCTATTGTTTTTTTCCTAAAAATACCCTTGTCTTTCTTTTAGCCTTATTACAAGCATTCCCAAAACAGAGAAAATTACTACTCTACCCTTACATAATGTTCAAGTGATGAGCACTTGATTTCTTTGTTCTTTCTTTTCTTGTTTGGTGGATATGGGCTGCTATCAATTGATGAGCTGCTTAATGAATTTCCATCACTCACACTCGTTGAATTCTTGTTGATTCACTTGAGGAAAGAAAAGGGCTTCTTATTATGCTTGTAAGCTTTCATTTAACATATTTGTTTTATTTAATCTTTATTTTGGTGTTAAAAAGAAATTGTTAAGACTTGGTTGAGTTACTTGACTCCATAGGAAGCTATGAGAGGATAAGAAAGGAATTAGGATTTTCAACAACTGATCTCAGTTCTTTGCAGAAACATGGCAATAGGGCTATGGAAAACCATAAATTCAGGTTCAGAGAATGTTGTTTCGCCCAAAAAATCTGAAATTATTGTATCAGTAGGTAGTTAGCTATCTCTTCCCAGCAACATACACTCTCGTTTAATAGAAAGTTCACATTTAATCTGAGCTTGATAATTGGGCTTTGGTAGGGGACACTATGGTTTGAGCCAGGATCAGTTGCCATTTGAGGTGAGCTTAAGGAGCTGGGCCTAAGCAAGATCGAGGCCCAACATGGGCTAGAACTCTAATTAACGGCAATTATAAAATGATTAAGGTCTGCATATAGGCCCACTTTTCTGTCTTGATCCTGTGTTGGACTTGCTAAGTATTTCTCGAATTGGTAACTAGGTCCACCACTCATGCGGTATATGTTGGAATTATGTGTCCTGATAAAGCCATTCACATAAATTATAGAAATATTTATTTATTTAATTATTAAAGAAAATTTTAATTCCATCATCATATGTATTTTTCTTTATAATATGGTAATTATTTTATCTCATGAGATGAGATAGGTGGTTCTCAAGTAACATGGTAGGATGTCATAAACATTGGAATGTGTGGAGATCTAATAATCTAGTTCTTATAGACCTGGAATTTTATAGCTGTGGGTGATTCTGGATACATCACTTATAGGGCTGCTGCTGCATGTAGAGCTGTCATATGATGGACTGATGTAATCTCAATCGGTGGAGTGAGACTCTAAGCTTGCATGTGGGTGCATTATATAAATGCACTAAAGGGATCCATTATGAATATATTTGGTAAAACATGGCTGTTTGGATAAGTGTTCTAATTTATAGGCTCATTATATGTGTTTCTCTAAGTATTTTTGTTGATTGTTTTGAGCTGCCAACTAGTGATGCTTAATCGGCGGCTATATCATGGATAGTTTGGGTAATTAACTTGGTACTTGAGAGAGTGCAAATGCCCAATAAGAAATCTACTGCCTCTAATTGGGAAATATATTCAGTTTATGATATGTATGATTTGATTGGACTAAAAAAATTTGGCCAGTGGTTTTTGATAAAGAGTTTCTCAAATGATTTCAAAATTAATTTATGTAAATAAATTTATTTTAAAAAATATTTTATGAGAGAAATGTTTTACATGTCTAATTGATTCATTAAGTTTTTAAAAATCATATAATAATGACCAATGGACTAAGAAGCATGGACATTGACACGGGACATGGGTACGATATGATACGGATACGGCAACACGTCAATTCTTGAAAAAGTAGGATATAGTACGGTATGGATACGACAATTAATTAATTAATTAATATTTTAAGCTAGATTTGATGTTTAAAAAATAATAGTAAATAACGGAGCGTGAATCAATTTGCAGTAGAGGATTGTTCTCGATCAACCCTGGCTGTGAGATGGTTGTGTGGTTCTGACAGAACCTAGAAAAAAAAGACATCAAGGACAATAGAAATCCAAAAAAGTTCATTCCCTAAATCAAAGACCGTGGTAATGAAAGAAAAAGAAGAATAGAGAATTTCAATATAGATTAGATAACCAAGAAATAAATAAGCCCTAACTTACCTAAAAGCTGAAGCGTATGCTACATTTTCTCTTCCTCCCTTCTTCTTTCTTATCGCAGGGTTAGGATTGTCGGTTTTGCAACCTGTCGGGTGCCCTTTTCCCTTCTTATTTCATTATTAATTGTATTTATTATAATGCCATTCTTTTTTGGTATTTCTTCAGTGAACTCCTTTTTATTGTCATTGTACCAAAAATCCCCTAGTTACTATGTCTCAGAAGTATTCCAAGGTGTCCTAGTTGTGTCCTTGACGTATAAATTTTTTTTTTTTTTTTATTCTCTAACATGCTGGGGACACCCATGCACAAGTATCCTAGGAGTGTTCGTGTCTAGACACACCGAGGTTTTTGAAATATCCGTGCTCCCTAGCCAATAGGGTTAGACAGTGATTACTATTTTATCCTGAATGTCATTTGGGAATATTGTACAGTAAAATGACATTTGTAAAACATTTGTAAGGAAGGGCTTCATTATTAATTTCTTATCTTTAGAAGGTCAGTTGCAACATGTCACATGGATTATTACAATTAGTGGTTTGCCAATTTGTAATTAATTAAAGATAAAATATCTTTAAGCAATTTGATTGAATTAAGGGTATTGGGCCCCACAGCCTAAAGATAAGAATCTCATATGCATCCTACACCCTCTAGGGCATCTTTGGCTTATGTGAACCTTTATATATAGAGTCACCCACGTTTAGAATAAGTCATGTAACTTTTCTTTAGTTGGGAGAAGTGCGGAGAGCTTTAGAGCAAGTGTGGAGACTATGGAGACTGGGTCGGATTCGCATCTTGTGTCTGGCTGCTCAATGATGTATTTTCCTATGATCTTCACCTAATCCTTGAATTACATATGGTGATTATGGGAGTATTGGAATTTATATTCTGAAAAATTAATAAAAAATTAATGTTTTTTGGGATAATCAAACAACAGTGTAGACTTAGTCGATTTGGTATAAGATTCATCAATTCAGACCATTGGTTAGGATGTTTGATACTTTGATCAACCTACCTAATCATGTTACATGTACTGTCTTTGGAAAAGCATCTGTTGGATTCTAAATTTGCTTACAACTTTCATCATCTTTGGTGTAGGAAATGGGGACATGAATTGACTGCGTGAAAATCTCTAGTGGTTTGATTCACCATTCTTCTCTACATTTTCTCATCTCTGTTTTATAAAATGGAAGACTCTATTTCTGATTGTATTCATGTTTCCCCTCATATGGCCTTTCTTGGGATTTGAATTTTTGTTGGCTATTGAGGGATAATGAGGTAGATGAGTTTTGTTCCCTCTTGACTCTCTTTGAGTGATGGTTTCCTTTCATAGGATCATCTTGATTGTTGAATTTGGTACCTCGATCATAATGGTACCATTTCTTTTAGATCCTTCTTTATACCCTTGTGTTTTTCAGAGTTTGACCATAGGGTGGGTTGTTCCCTTTCTAAGCTTAATGAAAAATTTCACACCACCTAAATTCGAAGAAATTGATTGTACCATTTATGTGAAATACTTTGAACATACTCATGACTGGTCAACTTGCTCAGGATAGAAGTAAGAACGAGTCATAAAGAACACCATGGGAATCCATGAAGGGAAAAAATTAGGGTTTTCGACCTTGGTTGTTGTTGCTACTGTTTTTTTAACAACATATTAATAGGGATGTAGAAAAATCATAAATTCATGTTTCGAGTATACTGTTTAGCCTAAAAAACTTGAGATTACTGTAGTAATAGGTAGCTATCTGTCTCTTCCAGCAACATACACACTCAACTAATTGAAAGTTTGCATTTAATGTGAGTTTGATAATGGGGCTTAGTTATGGGACAATATGGGTTGAGCCTAATATCAGCAGTAACCCGAGGCTGAGTTTAAGGAGCTGGGCCTAAGCAGGACCGAGGTCCAACATGCATATAAGCTCACTTTACTGTCTTGTTCCCCCTAAGGACTTTTTGAATTAGTAACAGCGCCCACCACTCATGTTGTATAGACATTGGCAACATGGTTCAAGATCCATCAATTGATATTGTTGTTTAGGATGGTTGATCAACTTACCTAATTGGAAAAGCATCTGTTGGATTTTGAATTTTCTTACACCTTTCATTATCTATGACAGACGCACATAGAGAGAGAGAGAGAGAGAGAGAGAGAGAGAGAGAGAGAGAGAGAGAGAGAGAGATCATTGGACATATATGTTGGTCTCAGAAGCTAGATACTTGTATCAGATTTGATCGTTGCATTGATCAAGTTCAACGCAGGCTACTGCTAACTCTTTTATGTTTAATATGTGGGACTATTGGATTTTGGATGAAACTTATTTTAGTGAAAGGTATTTCAGTCTTACAAAGAGGGGGCTTTAGAAGTTGTGATTACAGTTTTGCTAGATTTGTCGTATTATAAATATCGTTTAAAAGGGTGAATGTGGTAGTTTTTTCGTTTTTATTACATCTGTTAATGGAAGAAAACCTGATTCTGTCTTTGTGGAGAATATTCTTGAACTTAAAAGTTTTTTCTTCAGTTGGGTGCTCTTGATGATCTTATTACTACACTGTTTGCCCCTTTTAATTACAATGTTTTATATTATTTCGGTGTGGTTCTAATCTCGGTTGCTCTTCTAGGTGAGATTTTAGATGCTATTCAACAAGAACCACAGAAGAGTACAAGATCAAACGTTTGATTCCATGACATATGTGATACCCTCAAGTTCTCATTTGCATCGCTGAAATCCAAACCTGCTTTTCTTAAGAAGCTTTCAGAAGACTTGTGTTTTCATAGATACCATGTCTGAAAATAACAAGCTTAACCCAAAAATCAGCAACTCGACTCGCTTGCCCCGGAAGCGCTTCTACCGAGCACGAGCCCACAGCAACCCATTAAGTGACTCCCACTTCCCAGTCCCCATCGCACCTTCCCAAGTTGATTACATCATCCATTATCCACATTTCTTCCCATTAGATCAAATCAGCAATGAAGATGGTGATGGGACCAGTATTCTCAAGTCTACCTTTCCTGGGCCCCATTCGAAAAAAATTCAGTTTGCTGACATCGGTTGTGGCTTTGGAGGCCTACTTGTCAGCCTCGCAACGCTTTTTCCAGACACACTAATGATTGGAATGGAGCTTAGAGATAAGGTCACAGAATATGTCAAAGAACGAATCCTGGCCCTGAGGGTGGCAAACCCAGGACAGTATCAGAACATCTCTGTGGTTCGGACCAATTCCATGAAATATATTCCGAATTTCTTTGAGAAAGGACAACTTTCAAAAATGTTCTTTTTATTCCCTGATCCCCACTTCAAGGAAAAGAATCATCGCCGCAGAGTGATCAGCCCACACTTGCTTGATGAGTATGCTTACACGCTCAAAATAGGGGGAGTTATATATACGATTACTGATGTGGAAGAGCTTGGGGAGTGGATGAAGGCTTGTTTGGAGGGTCACCCTCTCTTCGAAGCGATCAAAGAAGAAGAGCTTGAAGCCGACCCGGTTGTGAAGCTTTTGAGTTCTGCTACTGAGGAAGGGCAGAAGGTTGCTCGAAATGGAGGGCAGACTTTTCAAGCTATTTATAGACGCATCACATCCTCTGACACAGAGAGAGGGGTGGATTGAAGTAAAAAAAATGCGGTGAAATTCGGTCGTTGGTTGGAATGTGAGGTTAGTGAGACAGTTTTGGATTCATTTGGTTGCGAATCTGATAGCCACTGGACTATTATATTCACAGCGGTTTCTGCATCATACAATAGACAAGTAACCTGCATGCCCATTGGCCTTGGCTATCTAAATTTGCTCTCTATTTTTAAATTGCTACATCAATCAAATGATCATAGCTAGCTAATTAATGGAATTTTTTTCTTTTTAATTATAGTTTTTCTTATTTCTTTATTAAATTTTTACAATATAAGCTGCTCTCTCTCGCACGCACACACACACACACACACACACACACACAAAAGCTGTGCTGTGCAGTCGAGTCCTGAACTGCTTGTTTAAGGAGGATTGATTTTATATTCACCTTACATGGATAGGTAGTTAATACGAATGGACAGTTTCTGCAAAGAATTGCTCATTCAATCGAACCTTGGATACTTTTCCTCCTAGTAAAATAAAAGCTAAAAGCATACCCACCCGCGTACTGGCATGCATTTCCTCTCGCACATTTGAAGGGAAATCATGATCTAAAGGCTGAATTCTTGATGCTTTAACTATGCGTTTGAGCTCAGATTGTTGACATTTTTATATTGGGTGAACAATGACATTATAACGAATTCCTCTTTTGGGTGTACATCAGAAAATATTACTGTTATTATTATTTTTTTCTATTAATTCTTGAGTATCTGATTTCATGTGTGTTGGAAGGAAAGACGGTTTTCTTTGGGTGCCCGTGAATGCTCAAAGGACATAGCCCATGCAGGGGACTGTTTATCATCCTTCAGAAAAGGACATTATCAGTCGTTGAGGTGGCCAAGAAAGTTCAACAGATCCGTTGACATATTATTAAGAGAAAGGACATTATTATGAAAACAAAACAAATGTTCTGTGATAAAAAATTGCCTGCGATCCTCTGTGACAATGCTACAGCTGGCACATGGTTTGTTTGGGGATAAAAGCATTAAAAAAGTGCTCATTAGGCGTCCAAAAAAGACAACAAATTCAAGAACACATCATGTGTCTTAACTCTCTCATAGAGGGTCATTAACAATTTTGGTCACAACATTATTGTTCGAAAACAATAGGGACAATGAGCTAGCCTAAACAATGGACAATGTGGTTGATCTTTTGACATGGCCATTATCACATAAGATGTTTGTTAAAAACACCTTAGATTGTATGGTTGTAAGCCATGGATAATTGGATTGTAAGTGCAAGTGGGATATTGTTAAATGTGTATGTTGTTAAAGCAATTAATAATATAATTGTTTAATTATTACATATTGTATTTCTTATTCTTTAACACATGTACGATTTATAGTATGTGTTATTTTATGTCACATGTGATGATGGCATGAAGACCTTTTTTTTTTGGTAATTTATGGCATAAAGACCTTTGGCATCATTATAGTGATATTAGATCATTGGTAGGAGATATAGACTTTCATTACCCTACTTTAAACTATTTTCAACTATGGGTGATGATTGGGTGTCACACTATAATATATATGACACATGTTATGTTGTAACATAGTGTAGGGTAGTGTATGCCTGTGCGAATGTCATATGATAGTTGTGTGCATTTAAAGAAAAATAGAGGTCAACTATTCACACAAAAAGAATATACCCAAAAAATTGCATAAGACTAGATATAACATACGCAGTAGAGAGACTAAGTAGATACACCTCTAACCCTAATGGCAAATATTGGACTGTTATAAAATAAGTCCTAAAGTACATGAGAGGTACTATTGATCTTTTTAATTTGTTGATTTTGTTGAATGTATTTTAACAATTAGAAGGGGGAAAAAGGCCATTCGCGAATGAGGTCTGTGAATGACTCTTTCTCTTTCCCTATGAATGACTCACTCTCTTTCTCCCTGCATATGACACTCTCTATCTTTGCAAATGAAACTCTTTTTCTTTGCACATGACTCTTCAGTTAGCTGGTCAATCTTGACCTGCTCCTTGCTGTAGTGTTCACATGGGATGTCAGGAGAGAGAGAGAGAGTTATCTTTACATATGGGAGACTAGAGAGAGAGAGAGAGAGAGAGCTAAGGCTAAAAAGGGCTGGTGAATGAAGAGAGATGCACCTTGGCGAATGGCAAATGACCTCTTTCCCCCTCCACGGGAAAATACCGAGTTGTGAACTCTGAAGGATGGGTGAGTATAGACGTCAAGGAGCTAAAAGTCTATTGTCTCCCTCTTCTTGCTGCACTGGAAACCAACGTCTAAAACTCGACATGCTTCCATGTTCTTGAACTGGCAACAAATCTCCTTGTGAGACTAATTGTTTGGTTTAAGAAAGAACCTCTTTATGGTTGACACTCTCACTTGTGAGAGCTCACATGCGACTATGGATGAGATGCCTCTTAAAGATCGGTGCTCTTGTTCGTGAGAGATACATTGTTCTTCTTGAGATGATTACTTGTTTATGAAAGTGAACTTATAATGACATTATGCTATCAAATTTTTGGGAAAACAGGTGAATCCTAAACTAATAAGTTTTTAGAAAAACTCGACTTGAAATATGGGCTTGAGTAACCTATGAAGTTTGTTTGTCTCTACTAGACCGTGTAAGTTTGTAGAGAGACAAGGGTTCTACCCGTGTTAGATTGTATCCTGGAGTTAGATTGGCTAAAATCCCTTGCACATTGATGGGAGGCCTCGACTACCTTCAAGAAATGTGCTAACGACACTTTCTAGCTTCAAATGAATTGGTTTAGATTCTAAGCTAGAAGACAACTATATTTTGCAACTAAATGAAGCAACTTGGAATAAGTTACTAGCGAATGAGAAACATTACGAATAAGAAAACTTGCGAATGAGATGCTCGCGGATGAGAAACCTTGCGAAGGCTGGAATGACCAGCCTGAGAATGACCAGTATCACATTTGACCAGGCTCGTGATTGGGTCAGTGCGTGATTATGCCAGTGCACAATTGCGTCGGTGCGCGACTAACGTGAATTCTCGTGAATTTGAAATTCATAAAGGAACCAAAGTCTTGTAAATTAATTATGCAAACATAATGATAATTCATAAAACCATGATGTATGAACTAATCAAACTTAATTGTTTCTTTAATCCCTCAAAACTAACAATTTGAAGGTATGTCCACTCTTGTGGTAAAACCGAACTTGTCGGGTCTAACTCTTAATGAGTTAAGCCAGTTCGAAGGGGATTAGAGTGAGAGAATAACAAAAATCTAGACTTCTATCTATGTGCCTACAAGTCATTTTTATTTGACTTATGAATTAAACCATGTTGTTGTTACTACACTCGCATGCCAAATTGCAAACCCCACACATATTGACATTACAATATATGAATTACACAATGCCTTTGATCGATACAAATATTCATGAATCGTGCTATAAGTAAGACATGTTCATGCTGCTAAATGGAATGTGTTACTCCATAAATAGTTGTTGAGCCTATTTCTGAGAAAAAAGTACACGTCAAGTGTATTTAGTTTTCTATATGGAAAGCCAAGATTGTTCAGGTCTATGGGGATACCCTGAAAACAGTATGCACTGTGATGAGCTGGATGAGTTTCCACTGGCTATGTTAGGTCAGTAAACTATGTGGATGTGCTACATTTGGGACAAGTAGCCTAATGTGACATTGCGTTGTAGTTGAACTGTGTCATCTCATGCGATGAGACATGCATTGATGTCATTCAAAAGGCCAAATATGGACTTGTAAGTTCAAACACAACTTGTCACTAATTAAGAGTCATTGAACACCTGGAGTGTGATGTGAAACCCTTGTAATAAGAATGAAAGGTCAATCCAACCACTATGGTTGAAGAATGTCATTCGTGCATGTTTTCTTCTAGAGAACGACAAATTGTGGCACAAAATGTGAGATAATTTAATTATCATCAGTACCTATGTGATTCATCATTCATAAAATGTCATGAATGTATTTTACCCCTATAACTAGGATGATTGAAGATGTATGATTGAGAAGGATTCTCTCTCTATGACTATCATACTCTAAGTGATCCTTGTAAGACTGATCACCTTCAAGAAGTCTTAGTTGTCATTGATATCTGGGAGACCATCATCTCAAATGCTCGATTAAAGCATATTTGAAATCAACATTGCGATTGAATCCGACAAGTGAACATTAATCAAACCATGTGTGTTTATTGACTAGGGTTTTACCTTGTTTAAATAAGTCAAGTTAGTGCATAACAACTTGGGACATGAATGATAATCAAATATCGGGGAATACTGGGATTATGAAAATCTCAATGAATTGTCAATTGACAATTAGCATTTGGAAGAACTCATAGCTTCCATGACTTAATTTCAAGATTGTTGAATCTATTTGAGATTGTTTTTTGAACTCTATAAATTTTGGATACACTCAGAATTTGAAAGTTTAGTAAAAATCCAAGAGGGGAGGGGAGTGAATAGGATCATTCAATTTTTAATTTCCTTTTTCTTAATTTACTTAATCTTGTTTAATTTCAATGAAACAATTTTGATAAGTAAATTAAATATTTATAAACCCATCATAGACCACGAGGTTCTATCATACACTATAGTGTTACCTATAGCAAAGCGGGAATAG
>JAOXJP010000003.1:8753930-8781392 GCA_025762735.1 Platanus orientalis | reverse complement strand
TCGCTTAAAGGGTACGCCCTAGTATTAGATCGATATAACGTATTTTCAGGATTCATGTTTAATAGTTTAAGTAGTTTATTAAGGCCGGCTCAGTTTATTAAGGCCGGCTCTCAACCTGACGCCACCCTCCTCCTTTATCCGGGCTTGCACCCTGCTAGGTTGCACATCAGGAAAAACAAAAGAGCTGGGATAATATTATCGTCTGTGACATTTGGGGAATTTGTGTGCCTTGGAAGTCCGTCAGTGTCGCAATATCTAATTGGCTTAAAGATTTAAATGAGGATGGGTATGCTATGCTCCCTACGGGTTTCCCTTCTAATAGAGCTTTTTTTGTGGCCGTTTCTGCTATGTATTATGATCAAATCATCAAAACTAGCTATATCTATATTCAAAATGGAATTATTACATTCCAAAAATGGTCTCCAGTGGCAACAGCTATTCCTAATTAGGCGCTGAAAGGATAAAGATGGATTTGTGTGTGGGGACTTCCGCTGTCAGATTGGAACCCGCAGGTGTTTAGGGCTATTGGGGAAAAGTGCGGGAAGCTTATTGAAATAGATCAACGCTCTTTGAACAGGGAGATCATACCAGCCATCCGGCTGAAGGTGGAGGTGGAGTCAATCTTTGTGATCCCTAGAATTCTAAGCTTCAAAAAAGAAGGCGGGTAGATGTGATTAGAGATTGAAGTTGAGTCCCCTGTGATGATTTCGCAAGAGATGAGCACTAACGGAAGGGGTGGCATTTCTCAGCATCGACAGTACCCTAGGCTGTAGGTCAAGGACAAGGGAGTTCTAGCCGTTGGATCCAAAGCTAATCGTTGGGTGGAAATTTTTCTTAAGGTTCAAAGAGGCAAGTTTGAAATTTAAAATTCAAAGACCCACCCAAATCCAAATACAAAACAGGGTGTGGGGAAGGGGTTTATTGGTTTGAATCCATTCTCAAGGCAGGGTGATGATAAGGGGCACGTGGGTATTCGAAAATGGGTTCCTAAAGACAATGGAACGAACCACATGGCCAGCCCAGCCGACAAGCCTCATGGCCCAGCCAACGGGGCAAACCACAGGAGCACCCAAATAAATAGGGCTTCGAAGACCTTGTCGAACGAGCCTCAAAAGAGAGGAAATGACTAGAGCTGTTCCAGAAAAGGGGAGGAAGAACATGAGGGCGTAGATCCTATGTGTTCGATTGGGAAGCAGCTGTCGTTAGAAGAGGTGGCCTCGTCTAGTTTGTCTCATGCCGAGGCTCCTGTGTTGGAATTTTGTGAAGGATCAAGTTCAATTGCAGATCAAAGGTCCTTAATAGCGTCGTCCAAGGTTGCAGACAATACTTGGGGCTCAAAAGCTTTGGATGCTGCCACTTCGCTGATGTATCCTTCATTTCCCCCTGTTGTGGCCAACCCCCCCTGGTCTTCAATTGTTGCCTCCTCTGATATAGGAGGGACAGTAAGTGACCCTCTAGGATTAGGTGACCTCAAAAATGGCCATAGAACGATTCAATGCCAATTTGTGGAAGGCTCAGAGGACAAATTTATGACGGAGGAGGATCACCTAAACGAGGAAGATAGGGAAGAGGAACTGAAAAAAAAATTCACGTCGGGAGGACAGTACAGACTGGTCGAGTATGCTAATACTTCAGAATCAGTGAAGGAGGATCCTGAACATGGCTCTTGTTCCGACAGCCCAATGAAAGAACAGGAGTCTTTGACTAATGCGATAATTCAGAGAAACAACTATAGTAAGCTAAGCATTATGGGGAGCAAAGGTATGATTTCTTGTTCTATTGGTTCTTCCTCTGGTTCAAGCAACTCTGTAAATCCCGACTTTTACATTCAAAATTCCTCTTTGGCTTCTGTTGTTCCTTCCTCCATCCCTCATAACTCTACCAATGTCACTCCTGTATTTCTTCCCTCTACTGTTTGTGGTGTCCCTCCAATCATGCAAGTGGATTGCCAAATCTGCATTAAGAGCGTTTGTAATGGGAAGATGAAAGGGAGAGATATTGATGAGGGGGATATTGACCGGAAAAGGAGTATTAACCAAGTGGTCGCTAGAATGGGTGTAAAGGTGGTGGATGGGAATGTTGAGGTTGTCAAAATATTTGAATATATATGAACAAGAAGGAAGAAGATGCTCATTGAGAAATAAAAAAGGTAGGGAGAGGCAAAAGGGAATTAAAAAATTTGGCATGGGATATGAAGGATAGTTTGGTTGGTGCTAGCGAAGTGGTGGACAGTAGGAGAGGCAGACGGGGATATAATGTAGGTGTTCCATGAAGATTGTTTCTTGGAATGTTTGGGGATTGGGAGTAAAAAAAAAGAAGAAAGGGGCGCGAATGCATCTCCAATTTTAATCCGGATTTGATTGTGCTGCAAGAGACCAAAAAAGAGGAAGTGAGCAATAGATTGGTGAGGAGTGCTTTGGGATCGGGTACATCTGATTGGTGTGCCCTTTTGGCTATTGGGTCATCAGGGGGGATATGAATGGCTTGGAACCCGGAGGTTATTAGAAAAATTGATGTGAAGATGGGGGCTTTTTCCATTTCTATCAAGTTGGAAGATATTTCCATGGGAGCAAAATGGCTTTTTACAAGTGTCTACGGTCTGACTTCTCCTAAAAATAGGAGTGCTTTGTGGGAAGAATTATGGGCTATTCGTATGGTGTGGGACGGTCCGTGGGTTGTGGGGGGAGATTTTAATGTGATTAGAGTTGTCAATGAAAAATCTCCAAGCGGCAGGATGTGTAGGAGCATGAGGGATTTCAATGACTTTATTCATAATCATGCTCTAAGAGATTGTTGTATGACCAACGCAAATTTTACTTGGACAAATGGTCAAGAATCTCCTATTTTTTGTAATCATTGGTCAGTCCTTCTCTCTACCTCCCGTCCTAATTTTGGGCCCTCCATTTCGCTTTGAAAATATGTAGATCTTGCACCCTCCTTTTAAAGACTGTGTGAAAACATAGTGGAATGAATGTGAAGTCTATAGGTGGAAAGGCTTTTGCTTTATGAAAAATCTTCAATATGTTAAGAAGTTAATAGAGTGGAACAGAGACACCTTTGGGATAATTAAGACAAATAAGTTAAAGATTTGGGATGAGATTCAAATGATTGATCAAAAGATTGAGGAGAATGGGTTTGTAGAGGAGGCATATGCTTCTAGGAAGAAGTCTCTCTTAAGGGAATTGGATGTCTTGCTTAGTGAGGAGGAAATCAATTGGAAGCAGAAGGCTAAATGCAAATGCCTTAAGGAAGGTGACAACAACACAAAAAAATTTCACAAAGTGGCTTGTGGCAAGAAGAGGCGGAGTCTAATTTCTAGGATGTTTGCTGATGGTGTGAAAACTGATGTGGAGAGAATTAAAGAAGAAACTATTAGTTTTTTCTCCAATCTTTATGCTAAGGATGTTGTGGAAAGACCGCTTATTGAAAATCTCTTCACTAACTGTCTAGACGAAGAGGGAGCGTCATGCCTTGAAAATGTCTTCTCAATTGATGAAGTTAAGGAAGTTGTGTTTAGTATGGATAAAGATAAATCTCTAGGCTCTGATGGGTTCTCTCATCTTTTCTTTCAAGAATGTTGGGAGATTGTTAAAAAGGACCTTATGGAGGTTTTCAATAAGTTCCACGGCAGTGGTACCATCAACAAATGTATTAATGCTACATTCATTGTTCTTGTTCCAAAAAAAGAGGTGAGGGACTTTTCATATTTTTAGCCAATTAGTCTAGTGGGGAGCCCTTACAAAATCATTACAAAGGTCCTCTCTGTGCGGCTCAGGAATGTAATGGGTGGTTTGGTTTCATCCTTGCAAGGTGCCTTTGTGTAAGGAAGACAAATTACGGATAATATTCTTATTGCCAACAAGTTGGTGGACGGGAAAAGAAGAAGTAAAAAGTAGGGCCTGGTGTGTAAGATTGATTTGGAAAAAGCCTTTGATAGGGTGGATTGGGAGTTTCTCTGGTAGACTATGGAGAAAAAAGGTTTTAGGTGTCGATAGATTAAATGGATAATGGGATGCCTTGATCACCCACACTTCTCTGTATTGATCAATGAGGTTTCCAAAGGCTTCTTTCCTCTTCTCATGGATTGAGACAAGGGGACCGGTTATCTCCGTTCCTTTTTTCTCTTGTGGCAAATTGTTTTAGTGCTTTGATGTCTAAAGCAGTTGATAGTGGTCTCATTAAAGGGTTTGCAGCTCGTAATAGTGGCCCAGATATATCTCACTAACAATTTGCAGATGATACAATTTGTTTTGTAGAGGCCAGCATGGAACAAGTTTCAAACCTAAAGATCATTTCTAAAATTTACGAATGTATATCGGGTTTAAAAGTCAATATAGGAAAATCTTGTATGGTTGGTATTGGGGTTGATGATAGAGCTCTTACCTCCTTTGTGGAAAATTTTGGATGTAAAAAAGGAAATTGGCCGCTAAAATATTTGGGGATGCCTCTTGGGGGCAACCCTCGGGCTGCATCTTTTTGGGGCGCAATGGTGGAGAGAGTTAACAAGAAGCTTGATGGTTTGAAGAAGTCCTATATCTCCTTGGAATAGGGCTGTAAACGGAGCAAATTTGAATCGGATAGAGTTACATTCGTATTTGTATTCATTTAGTTAATCAAATATCAAATGCAAATTCGAATATCTGTGGATATTTAAAAATAAGATTCATATTCATATTCGTTTATTTAAACGAATTTTGGATACGAATTCGGATATATCCTATTACACTTTCTATTGGAAACTTAAAGGTTTTGTTTAACTTTTTTTTTTAAATTATACCTTCTTTAAAACTAACATTTACTTGTAACACCAAAACAAGATAAGAGATACCCATTAATTTGATTGTTACAACTTATATTAACCAAAAAAAACCTTTACCAGATATTTATATATTAAACTTTATATATACATATATATATAAACTTAATCGGTCGAATATTAATCGGTGCAGATGTATAAATATCCGTATTTGGTTCGTTATAATCAAATATTTATTAAACAAATTGAATATTTAAACGAATCAGATATAAATACATTTGTATTCGCTTTAATCGAATCGAATGCGAATGTTTAGGCGGATAGTTGATAGCCCTACCTTGGGAGGAAGAATCACTCTAATCAAGGCTACTATGGCAAATATGCCAGTTTATTACATGTCTCTTTTTAAATTGCCTCAGAAAGTAAAAACGGCATTGGAAAAACGTCAACGGGATTTTCCTTGGAAAGGCAATAAGGGAAAGAAGGATCATTTGGTAAAGTGGCAAGATGTGTGCCGGCCTAAAGAGTTTGGCGGGTTAGGGATTGATCATCTTTAGGAGAGGAACATGGCATTGTTAGGAAAATGGTTGTGGAGACTCTCTGATGAGGAAGGCAGTCTTTGGCAATCCATTATTCGCAACAAATATGGTGTGGACACAAATGGGTGGGATTGCTCCCGTAACTCTTCCCCTAACATGTCCTTACTTTGGAGACAAATCACCAAACTCTACCCTCTATTCCTTCCATATATCCGTTTGGTGGTGGGTAATGGGAAATCTATTCGTTTTTTTACCAATATCTAGTGGGGGGAACAAAGCTTGGCCACCACTTACCCTAGATTTTTCAGTCTCTCCAATCAAAGGAATGTGGTTATCGCAGACATCCTATCCCCTTTTTTGTGTGGTCATAATTGGAACTTGACTTTTTTTAGGGACTTATTTGATTGGGAGATTGATTTCCTTGGGCCTTTATTATCCAATTTGGATCCTTTCCGGACAAAAGGTTTTGGACCCTTGAGTCTTTGGAGTCTTTTCCTGTAAATCTTTCTTTAAAGCTTTGATTCCTTCCTGAAATTTTGATTCTTTCTTTCCTACCAATAGAATTTGGAAGCCCCATGTTCCCCCTAGGGTGAAAGCTTTTTTACGGTCTTTTGTGCTCAATCGCATCAATATGATGGAGGTGCTTCAAAGAAGGCGTTCCAATATGTCTATCTCTCCTCATTGGTGTATCTTATGCAAAACAGATAGTGAAACATCAAACCATCTATTTATCCAATGCGCCTTCACAACGTCTATTTGGAATTATTTTTTCTCTAAGATGAGGAAAACTCATATTTGGTCGGAGGATATTAAATCCTTTGTCTCTCAATGGAAAAGTGGGGGTCAAGGACACCAAGCAACGCTATTCTAGGATTGCATTTTGCATGGAGTGATGTGGGGTGTTAGGAAAGAAGGGAATAGGAGGCTCTTTGATGATAAGTTTCAACCCGTTGAGACGGTCATTGACTATTGTGTATGAAGTTGGAAGTTGGTTGTTAGTGCTCAAAGAGTTTAAAGATCTTCCTAAATCCTTTTTCTTCTCTGAATGGGTTTCATCCTTGAAATACAACCACCCTAGAAATCCTAAAGAGATAAATTCTTGGATCCCTCTTCCAACAAGTTATCTTAAGCTAAATTTCAATGGGGCTTCTAAAGGCAATCCAGGTCTAGCTGGTTTTGGATGTGTGATTCGTGATCATAACTCCAATGTGATCCAAGCTAGCTATGGGCCTATGGGGATTTGTAACACCATCAAAGTTGAGACCTTTAGCTTGCTAATGGGCTTAAGAGATCTGCAAAAGCTTGGCTGTTCCAATTGTCTAGTAAAGGGAAACTCGAAAGTGGTTATTGATTGGGGAAACGGAACTGTTATAGGCTCTTGGAGTCTGGCTCCTCTCATCTATGAGATTAGGGAGTTAATGCGCTTGTTGAATGCTTCTATTTCTCATGTTGATAGGAGCAAGAATGAGCTGGCTGATAGGTTGGCTAATTGGGAGGTAAATTCCCAGAAGATCATTTCCGATATGTGTATTCCTGAGGGGTGCTAGTTGGGTTGTCTCCCTATTGTTGTACTATATTCTCCTTTTTGTTTCTTTATTAAAGTTTGTTATTTATCAAAAAAATAATAATAGCCATGCTTTATGAAGTATAAGTAAGGCCAGCTAAGAAACAACACATACATAGAATGAGTGGTTGAGATGGATAAGTGCAAGTTAAGAAATGAATTCATTCACAGGAGTTCGAATGTAGCACCAATTGGTGATGAGAAAAGTTGACTGAGATGGTTCAGTCATGTGCAACGACACCAATAACTGCACTAGTGAGAAAGAGTCTGATAGTACAAGTTTAAGGTGTTAAAAGGGAAAAAATTGACTTGGGTTAAAGTACTAGGAAAGACACAGGTGATTATGATTTAATGGAAGATATAGCCCTAAATAGAATGGAATGGCAGAACAAGATTCGTGTAGCTAACCCTGAGTTTTGTTGTTGTTCTATCTCCTTAAAGATTAAAAAAGAACTTAGTGGTTCAACATAAATCAAGAACTAAAATGATGCATCAACTAAAATTTTGTTCTATCTCCCAAGTTTTAATCCATAGATAAGTGATCCCTAATAGAGGAAAATAGCCCGCCTATCAGTCATCAATTCAGAGAGAACAATACATCTTCATCCAAAGAGCTAATAGAAGTCTTTAAAGATTTCATAACAAACCAAGTACATTCAAAAAATTTAGCTGAACCCGATTTATTTGGATTGACCCGAGAAAGCACCTACACTAACACTGGATAAGAGTATGGCGACACGGCAATTCTTGAAAAACTAGGATACAATATGGCAGGGATACAGTAATTAATTAATTAATAATATATATTTTTAGCTATAATTTATGTTAGTTTTATGTTTAAAAAATAGATAACAAGAATCAAAATGTTTGAAAACATATCTAAAACTAATTTAAAAACAATAGCAGTACATCGCAAAGAAGCACATTCATATCCACACAATGATGTTTAGTCTTTAGAGTACAAAGTACTAAGAATTCAAATACATTACAATGAAAATGACAAAAAAAAAATTTAAAAACACTAAGAGAAAAGATTCTCTTCTTTCCTTCTCTTTTCCTCTTCTTTCTCTCTTTCCCAGGGTTGGGATCGTCAGTTTTGCAACCCGATGCCCCCCCTTCCTTTCTTATTTCTCTTCTTAATCAAATTTACTATAATACCCTTTTGGGGTATTTCTTCAATTAACCCATTCTTCTAGCTATTTTACCAAAAAAACTCCCTAGATGCCGTGTCCTGGACATATCCCCGACATGTCCCAGATGTGTCCCCAAAAATATTATTTTATTCTCCGGCACACTGTGGACACACATGCAGAGGTATCCTCGGCGTGTCCATGTCCGATACGTGTCAGACACAGACACACCGAGGATTTTCATGTGTCCATGCTTCCTAGGATTGACCAAATACCATTTTTTTCTCAGCTTTCATGCACTTCAAGGACTTTGCTAGATATACCACATGGAGGCTCTTATTGATTGAAAAAAGAAGAAAAAAAATAAAAGATAGCAGACTGGCAAAAAACCAATACTAATAGTGATAACAGAAAACAGGAATTCCCAATCTTACCAGTTCCGAGAGAAGTGAAGACCGCGAAAGCTGGAAAATAAATGCTGTCAGAATTTTTAAAAAAAAATATGAGCTTTATAACAGCTATCATGAAGTAGATCAAAAATTAAACAAATCGCATTACCACTTCCCTGCTCTCCCGTTTAGAGTCAAGACTAAAACCTATAAGGCTAGCCATCCTCAAATTCCGTTCTTTCTCATTTTCAAGCTCCAAATGAGATGCGCCATGTGTATGATCGTAGGGGATCACTGAAAGTGCAGCTAAAACAACAGATGAGGCTATCAATTGCAAATCCTTCTGAGTTAAATTCCTGTTATAACTTTTCTGAAGCGTGAAAAGTTTGAGCCATGCATAAGCATGATAAAGATGGCTGTCTGAAACCCAAAATATCTCAGTCAGCTTAGCATAATAAATGACCATCAAGGATGGCTTTGGGGTTTTCTTAACCATGCACATCAACCCAAAAATGTCCTCAACAGAACGGAAAGCTTCCTGCAGACATCAGATAAAGCAGTAATGAGAAATAGAAATGGCATGCACTACAACTACAATATGTGTTAATCTACCTAACCACACATACTTTTTTTTTTTTGGGTGGGGAGTGGGTAATATCCTAACCACACATATTTACAAGGGTGTATGTAGAGAGAAAAAGAGAGATGCATTAACCTGCCAGAGCTCGAGTTCAGTTGCAATCTTGAGCTGCTCAAACCTTGTATCAAGATACAGTTGCAAACTTTCTGGAGATGACAAGTCAGGCCGGTCCCTCTGGTCTCTATATTTGTTAAGATTCGACAGATGATTCCTGATGATTTCACATAACCTACGAAACTCTGTTGTTCTTTTGTATTGCTTACAGAATTGAAAAGCTCGATGTGCCGTCATCTACACAAAAATAAGCTGAAGTAAGCCATAGTTCTTCTGTAACATAATAAATGCTTAACACAGCAGTTCGTTCTGGTAGATAAGACTTTTTCCCATATTCCACAACCAGGCCATGTTAACATAATAGACTCATTCATCAATCATGCTTAAGATGATAATCCATGCTCAATAGGTTCCTAGACACAAATGATTAGCACCCATAATGGATGCAATTACATTATGTACTTCAACATCAGCAAATGTGCGACATTCAAAACCCTAGGACTCTTACAATCTCCCTACAATCAACAAAGATAAGGATTTCCGGCAGTGGTAAGATGGTTTTCTGGCAGTGGTGAGATGAGAAGGTATCTGAATATTGAGAGAAAGTGCTTCGAGATCTGGTCCGAGGATGTCGAAGGACCTGCTTTGTTTTCGATTAGGGAGAGGGCAAAGGGGTGACCACATATGCTGTCGTTTGATTCTTCCCTCTGTGAAAAAGTTATCCTATATTTGCTCAATGCTAAGAATGCTAGGAGTGATGTAGGGTTTCGTGAAACGCTAAGGGCGAACGGAACCACGACTTTTCTCACCCGAGGATTGAATGAGCAAGGATGGTTCATTAAAGGATCGTAAAAAACTCTTCATTGTTATTCCGGCAGATGAGGAGTGTTCGGGATGGTCAAACCTAGCTCTACCTCTTCAACAAATGTTGGAAGCCAAACAAAAGCTGATTGTACCTCCTAGGGATGTAATATGTGAGGTGAATCATGTGCAAAAAGGGTTGTTGCGGGGAAGCTGGGGAGAGATCAGTCGAATGAGGTTGCCGTTATTGAAAGGAGGGCGGACAACGTCTATGTTTGTGAAGTGTGGGGTAAAACCCTCGATTGGTGGAAGGTTACTTCAACACTCTGTTCTGTAGGGGGTTTTGCAGAGGCGAAGGTAGTCCTTTCCCTGGTCGTCGCTTCATCTAATAAGGCTCTATGGGTTATGACTCATCAGATGATGGAGTCTGGAGAAAGAAATAAAATACAACAAGAGGAGGTGTTGTGGATTTTGAGGGGCACGTGATTATCCTTCATCAAGGGCCTTCGGTGGGGTTTGTTGCTCCCCCTATGATCTTGAATAGGGAATTTTGGGTCAAGATTTGGGGTCTTCCCCATGTTTTGTGGACTTCGGAATGCCTAATGAAAATTGGTGACCTCCTGTGTGGAGGGTTGAAGGAGATTGATCCTCATACGTATTCCCAAGGGCAATTGGTAGCTCCTCATGTTCGGCTGGAACATGGGGAGTTGAATCGCATCCCTAGAGTGAGTGGAACCAGGCTGTTGAGGTTGGAATACACTCTGGTTATCGAGGTGAAGATGACGACAGTGATGGGCGTCGCAAGGGTGAGCGGGAGTCGTAAGGAGGAAGATGACAGGTGTAATGTCGATACTGTCCTTGGTCCTTGTTCGGATAACCTAAGCATCTCGACGGCCTCAATGGTGGGATTGAGAGCTGATCCCAATTGTATGGTGACGATCGTTGAAGACCAAGGTGCTAATGATTTGGACTCTTTTGATGGGCTAAACGAGAGGCGGTTTATTCAAAATTCAACTTTTGAATTTGGTGAACCCTCAAATGCCAAGCCCATGGGGTGGATGTGATAAATGGGGGTTCGAGTCTTGGACAGAAGTGGATTTGGAAGGAAAAGGGCCCGTGTCCGGATCCAAATAAGGATGTCCCCTATTTTAACGTAACGAACCTTGGAAGTGGAGTTTCTATGAACCTGGAAGCGAGAAAAGGTTGGGCGAAGCCGATGACATCTCCAAAGATCGTCAGCAATTCATTGGAGCAATCGGTTGAGGGTATGAACAAAAAGAATGAGACGCTTGTAATAATTGATGGTTTGTTCGAGAATGAGTGGGCGAGGAAGGTGGTTCTGAGACCTGTGTGCGACCTGCGTGGCTCTTTTGAGACGCAAGGGTCGTTGCTTGACCCTACTAAGGCATCTTCCAGTGTTGGGACAAGATTACCGACTACTATTGACAATATGAGATCCCAGAATGGTGGGGATGGGTCTTTGACACTTGTGGCTCCTCATCAACCCCTATTTATAGTGTCATGCCCATGGTGGCAATTATGGAGGGACTGTCGGAACTGGGGAGGATTGTTTTGAGGATGATGAGATGATCCCGGGAAGTGACGGAAGTGGTTCTTTTGCCACACCTCACAGCTTCCAATCAAGAATGGGGATGGAGTTGATGGCTCTAAAATGATCCCTAATTTCTCGAAGTCAGATGGAGAGTATCTATCGTAGGATGATGGGGGGAGCACGGAGAATTATGCAAATTCCATCAACAGATTCCACGAAGCATTCGCAAAATTGGTTGATCACCCCTCTTCCTTTGAGGGAAGGTGTTGCTAGGGGGGGGGAGGTTGCGATGTTGGATCCTATTCCAATAGCAAATAGCCAAGGTAACCCTAACCTGGATTCTCCTTTTTCTCCTGAACATAGCTCTGACTTGCCTCACTCTGTTTTGCCTTGTCATTTTTCTGCAGGCTCCTCTCATGTTCATATGTCTGAATCTCTAAGGGTGTTGGAATGCTCTAGTCCTAGGGAGGAAAGGTGTACGAAGGTTGAGGAATGTGGGGAGGCAGTTAAAGACGTGAGCTTGGAGGTGGACGGGGATGTGAAGGAAGTGGAAAGTTTCATTGAGAAGATGGGGTTCACGGTCAATGATGGGGATGGCAAGGAAGTGAAGTTATATCTAAATACCTTAAATTATCGGGTACTCATGGGGTGGGGCAGAATGTGGAAAGGGGGTTGCGAGAGCTCAAAAACTATTGTGGGACGTGAAGAATGGGAATGGGGGTGACGTGGGTGACAAATTGAGAAGGTCGGCGAGAGTGGGGTCCACTAAAGTTTCTCTATGTTAATGTTATCCTAGAATGTGATAGGGTTGGGAGGCGTTGATAAGAATAGGTTGGTAATCTCTACCATTCAAAGTTGTTTCTGGATATTGTGCTTCTTCAAAAAACCAAGAAAGAAGTGATGTCAAGTAGATTGGTGAAGTGGATCCTTGGGTCTACCTTGTCATAATGGTGTGTGGTGCCTGCGGTGGGCACCACTAGGGTATTCTTTGTGCCTAGAACCTGGTGAATGTGAGATTATAGGGAACCATTCGATCTCGGTTATCTTGAAGGATCTAGTTGTTGGGCATGAATGGATGTTTACTGGGACCTATGGCTCGGCGATTGCTACAAATAGAGACAAGTTTTGGCATGAGTTTCGTGGGTTGACAATAGATGGGGTGGCCCGTGGGTGATTGTTGGTGATTTCAATGTGATTCGATTTGTTTTTTAAAAGAATCCGAGAGGGAGGATTACCAATAGTATGAGGGACTTTAAGGAGTTTGTCAAATTTGGTTGCCTTCATGATAGTCCCTTATGCAACGCTAATTTCACTTAGTCCATTGGGCAGGAAAACTTGGTTATGTGCCGATTGGATAGGTTCATTGCTATGGGGGATTGGGAGGAGTTTTATCCTCACCACTTTCAGGAGATGAAGTTGAAACTAACTTCTAATCACTAGCCAGTTGTTCTGCAAACCTCTCCCAAAAAGTTTGGCCCCAAGCCTTTTCGACTTCAAAATATGTGGACCACACACACGGCCTTCAAAGAGATGGTATAGTAGTGGTCGAATGAATGCGTTGTGGGTGTGGTGCTTGGGGTGGATATTGTTTTATGCAAAAGCTAATGTATGTTAAGGTCAAGCTCTGGGTTTCAAATAAAACCTGCTTTGGTAACTTGAAGGCAAACAAGGATAATTTGTGTACTCAACTATCTGCTATTGACAAGCTTGTGGAGGATGGTAATGGGAATTTGGAGGATTTGAGGGTTAGAAGGAGAGTGGTGTTAGCTGAGGTGGAGAGAAACATAAAAGCAAAGGAAATTTTTGGCACCAAAAGCTAAATCTAAATGGACTAAGGGGGATGCTAATACGAAATTTTTCACCAAATTGCTAATGATAGGAAAAGGAAAAACTTGATCACTAGCATTATGACCGAAGGGGTGGGGTTGATGGGCTTTGAGGATATTGCAAATAAAGCAACTTCTTTCTATGAGAGGTTGTACAAAAAGAATGGGGGCAATAGATTGGTTATTGATAATCCCTTCGAGAGGGAGGAGCAATATGGAGCAGGGTGCTGACCTTGAGAGGCCGTTTGGGGAAGAGGAAGTTAATCCACTATCTTTGCAATGGATGGATCTAAGGTTCCTAGGCTTGATGGCTTCTCTTTGTTATTCTTCCAAGTGTAGAGGGATATTATCAAAGCTGACTTAATGAAGGTGTTTAGTGAATTTTTTGAGCATGGGGATATCTGTAAGGCCATGAGGTCCACCTTTCTTGCTTTAGTCCCTAAGAAGGATGGAGCTAGATGCATGGGGGATTTTTGCCCCATTAGCTTGGTGAGTAATGTGTATAAAATCATATCTAAGGTTCTGTTTGGACAAATTAATTGTATCATGAGTGAGGTGGTCTCTTCTACCCAAACTACTTTTATTAAGGGAAGGCAAATCTTGAATAGTATCCTCTTTGCTAATGAATGTGTGGATTCGATGCGAAAGGAAAAGCGGGAAGGGATGGTGTGCAAATTGGACATTGAAAAGGTTTATGACATGGTGGCTTGGGATTTTGGGTCCTTCAAAAGAAAGGTATCAAGGAGAGATGGAATTTATGGATCAAAGGCTGCATTACAGAGCCTAATTTCTTGATTTTGGTCAATGGAACCTCTAAGGGGTTCTTTCGTTCTACTCAAGGCCTTTGTCAAGGTGACCCTCTCTCTCCTTTTATTTTTTCCCTTGTGGTAGACAGGTGACCGCTATTATTAGGAAGGTGGAAGCGTCAAACTTGATTGAGGGGTGCACTATTGGGGATGATAGAAATATGGTATCCCACCTTCAGTTTGTTGATGATACGATTTTATTTCTCAAAGCCAATAGGGACAACATTAGAAGAATGCATCTATATTTGAAGATTTTCCAAGTGATCTTTGGGCTAAAGGTGAATATGATCAAGTCTTGTATGATGGGTATTCATATAGAAGATAATAGGCTTGCTAGCTTTGCAAAGATCATGGAGTGCAATGTGGGGAGGTAGGTGGCTTATTCAGTATCTAGGTATGGCCCTTGGTGGGAATCCTAGAGTGGGGGGATTCTGGGACCCAGTGTTGAAAAAAGTGTCAAAAAAAGCTTGTGTTGGAAAAGATCGTACATTTCTCTAGGTAGTAGAATCCTATTGATTAAAGCGGCGCTCTCTAATATCCTGGTCTATCATTTTTCCATATACAGAATGCCTAGCAAAGTTATTTATCGTATTGAAAAGCTCTAAAGGGATTTTCTTTTGGGACAGTGGCGGTTTGAAGAAAGACCATCTTGGCAAATGGGAGTTAGTTGTGAAGCCTATGAAGCAAGGGGGTTGAGGTTGGGAAGAATTAGGGAGAGAAATTTGGCGTTGTTGGGTAAATGGCTCTGGAGGTTCTGTTCGAAACAAGGAAGTTTATGACATTGTATAATCCTTGGTAGATATGGGTCAGACGTGAATGAGTGGGATTGCAACTAATCTCTTCCTCGTTCTCATTCTCTGTGTTGGAAACATATCATTTAGGTTAGTCCCTATTTTTATCCCCATACTCGTAATCTTCTTAGGAATAGTAGAAAAATTCAGTTTTGGAAGGACCTTTGGTGGGGGGAGTCTACACTTATTGTTGCTCACCCATGGGTATACCGCATTGCCCTGCATAAGAATGCTACGATGGCAGAGGTTATTTCCCATAATCAAAATAGCCTTAATTGAAATCTCCCTTTCGCTCATGACTCATTTGAATGGGAAATCCCCCTTATTGGAAAACTTATGGATGACCTTTCTTTGGTGTTTAGTGTCAGCTAGGATAGGGATACTCATATTTGGTCCCCTCGCCTAATAAGGCTTTCTCATCCAAATCATTCTTCTCTATCCTAAATGGTGATAGTGCTTTGTCCTCTAATATCCCAGTCCAAAACTTGTGGGATTCTGTTGCTCCGACTATGGTCAAGACTTTCTCTTGGATATCTTTATTAGGCAAACAAAATACCTTGGACATGTTGCAGAAAAGAAGACCTTATATGTTTCTTTCCCCCGCTATATGCCCCCTTTGCATGAAGGATGCGGAAACTGGGGACCATATTTTCATTCACCATGCTTATACTACGGCAATTTGGAATTCCTTTAAAAGGGATTTATCTATCCATTTTACCATGCTTGGCTCTATGGATGCTTTTTTCTCTTAGTGAGGTAGGGGGATTATGGGTGACCGAGGGAGGATTTTTTGCAAAGCTATTCTTCTAGGGGTGGTGTGGGGTGTATAGAAGAAAAGAAATAAGAGGATCTTTGAAGACAAAAAGAGAAGGGTGTGGGAGGTCTTTGATTCAATTGTAAATGATATTTGCTCTTAGGTCCTTCTGAGAAAGGAGTTCCAAGATGTTTCTATGAACGATATGCTAAGAGACTGGATTCTCTTGCCTGGTTGGAAATCATTCCTCGAAGCAGGTTCTCTCAATGGCTTGGATTCCCCCTCCAGAAACAATTTGAAAGTGAACTTTGATGGTGCTTCTTTTGAAAATCCAGGCCTAGCTGGGTATGGATGTGTACTGAGGGATTCATTTGGCAATGTTCGATGGGTTAAAGGGGGCCCCCATTGGGGTTTGTGATGCTATCTTTGCGGAACTCATGGGTTTGTTGGAAGGGGTAAGAATGCTAAAGGCTAAGGAATTAAAAGACTGTATTGTAGAAGGGGATTCCTCTTCCATCATTACATGGGGGAGGGGCAGCCAACTGGGGTCTTGGAAGGTCCACCACTTTATTGCAGAGATTCATCATCTAGTTAGGGATCTTGGTGTTGTCCTTCATCATGACCTTGCTAACAATATTGCTAAGTGGAGTGCAGGGCAGGCTCTTTGCTTCGAACAGGATAAACTGCCGGATTGTATGATGTAGTTTCCTTTTGCTTTGTTTTCTGTGTAGTGTTTGTTTTGTTTTGGGTGGCACTTGGCAGCTGCTTGGGCTGCTTGTTTGTTTTTTTCCTCTTTATATTTATAATATTCTTTTTGGTTCATCAAAAAAAATAAAAAAGAGGGAAAATAATATGGACTTGGTAATAAAGATGGTAGAAGCATAGTGAAAACCATCACATTAATAAAATGAACTTTCTAACAAAGACGGTAGAAGCATTGAATACGGTTCCATGTAAATATGATAACAAAATAAAATAACTTTAGATAGAAGCAGGATGAGGTTGAACTACAGAAGCTGGGATAAGTTTCAATGCAAAATACAGTTTTGATTGGGGGTTAAATTTGGTTTTTCATGATCTTGAGATCCAATTTTTACCCCCTTTCAGTTCCCAATAGGTAAATAATGTCTTTCAATGTAAAAGCAATGCAAGATAATTTTTTTAGCGAATGAATATAAATTTCTTCTTAAGAACACATGAATTAAAAATACAAATCTAAACTGACCTAAGATGAATCTGCCACTCTTTTCTGAAAAAAAAAATTCACATTTTTTTCCCGTTTGTTATACAATGAGACAAGGAGACAATTTATGATTTGTTATCAACAAATCGATCAGCCAGTCCAGACATTTCACAGACAGACAGTTGTGTTATTGGAAAGCAATATACAATTAAGCATGGTACAAATTGTAATACACGTCTTTGATCTAGGGTCATTGCTTTTGTGCAATGGTAGTGACTCGGGATGCCAGCATGAAAACACGGTTTGAGTCTCGTGAGCAGCCACTTCGTGCAAAAAAGCCAAAGGTTAGGTCTGTCTCCGGTTCAACTCTCCCAGCACCCCGTAGTTACGGGACCAGCATTGGGTAATGACCTTTTTTTTTTTTTTCCAGTTTGATAAGCTGGAATCAAATCTACAAACTGTGCAGAATATCAATGACTCAAGAACAAGCTTCACATGCTAAAAAATGGTACAATAGTTTGACAAGATGAAGATACAGCATCTTCCCTAGACAAGATAATGAGGCTGGAATCTGGATAATTAAGAAAGAGACCTACTCATACTCAGAAATGAGATGACATAAGGTCTGCAGAAAAACAGACATATGAACAACTTTTATTAATATTCATACGGGAAAATTTTGTTTATTATTTTTTTTTCTTTTTATTTGAATAAAATATTATGTTTATGATTTTTCTTTGTTGAGTTATAGACCTAATACAATTTCAGTACCAATCAACCAACAGGTATACCAAATGCTTCTAATTTCTCAACCTTGAAGTTCAATGAGCAACTGGACAAAATATTCAAAGACATTCATGTAACATCTATGGCCTATGAACAAAGTCAAAATGCAACTCCACAGACAACCAAGAAACTAGTAGAAGAACAGAAGGCTCACCGCATAAAGAGCTTCCAACTTTGAGTTGTTACGCAAAATTTCAAGCACTGTTCTGTATGTTTCCCACAAAAATTTGAACCAAGGAGTTACAAGTTCACGATCAGACCTGTCTTTTCCTTTCTCTCCACTGACATAGCTTAGCATTAGGTCTTCTGGCCTTTTATCCGCTTCCAGATCATCAACATCCAAAGCTTCTTCTAGGGCCTGTGCCTGACTACGAGCTTGCTCAGCTTTCTCAGTTGACAGATGCATAAAGTGCTTGATAACCTCCTCCAAGGAACTAACATTCACTTGCTGGCATACAATTCGGTACTGAATCAAGCCATCCTTGGCAAACCTACCCCTCCGCATGTCCACACAGAGCTCTACGTACTTGAACATTATCCGTTCAAGTGTCTTTTGCCATGCTCGGTACCTCTTCGAAGTGATCAGATCATGAAGCGCCTGCAGGGCCGCTTGCTTCTGTCCAACATTGATTAACTCTGTAACCATGTATGAACAGACGTGAGTACCAGTTCTAAAAAATTATAATACCAGGCTAGAGTTCATGCAATCAAGTATATGAAACATTTGTCCATGAAAGTCAGTAAACAATTAGAAGGGAATAGAAGAAAGTTAGATCATTAAAGGCTTGTCAAAGTTTAGTGCATCTTGCATGATGGTGAGAAGTTATCTCATACACGTATTTTAGTGGTTATCTTGGGTACAGTTATTTAGTAGTTATGTTGGGTTGGTCTCTTAGTTGTTGTGTTGAGTCATATGTTTCTTTCTAATAGTTCCACATATTTTGGTTTTAGTTTTCATCAGTTAGAAGCTAGTTGTTTGTAGTGTTAGTGGGGTAAGTTACATGTAGTGGAGAAAGTGTAAGAGTTGGTTAGTGTTGGATCTTTATCTAATCTATTTCCTTTGTAATGTAGAAGAGTAGAAGTGAATGGAAATTTTCAGTTTCTCTATTAAGTTTTGTGTGAGCAGAATTTGGTTTCTTCTGGTTCGATTTTTGGGGTGTGGTTTGGGTATCAATCCACAGCTTTTTCTTTTTCAATTTGTGACACGGCAAAGCTTTGATTATTATTGGCTATCAAGTTCAGGAGTAACTTGTTAGAGAAGAGTCTAGTTTTTGTTCAAGTTCTTGCTCGTTGCAATGGATCCAACTGGTCGTGGAAAGGATTTATACAATTTGGTGTAGAGAAGCTTACGAGTTCAAATTATGAGTATATGATGTTGTGCATGCAAGCATTTATCCAAGGTCAAGACTTATGGGATCTCATTTCTGGTGATGATTCAGTGATTCCAACTGACACTCAAAAAAAAAACATTGAAGCATGACGAAAATGAAAGATCAAGTGTGGGAAAGCTTTATTTGCTTCGAGGACGTCAATCGGTAAAGAGATGACTGATCATGTTCGAGACATTGATTCACCAAGGGTTATCTGGGAGACACTTGAAAAGTTGTTTAACATAAAAAATACAACGAGGTTACAACTGCTTGCGAATGAGCTTGCAATGTTTTTTTTGTTTATGGATAACTTGGGAATTTATTAATGAGAGGGGGGGGGAAATAATAAGAGAGCCAATACAGAATACAGGAGAAAAGGAGAAAAGAAAGCAGAAAAAGAAGAAGAGAAAGCCCCGAAGGAGCTTGCAATGTTTACACAAGAAAATATGTCAATTTCGCAGTACTTCTTGAAAGTGAAGAATATCTGTGCAGAAATTTCAAAGGTAGACGCAAACGAGGTAGTGAGTGAAGCTCGGTTACGGCGGGTGTCTCATTCGAGGCTTGAAGGAGTACACGCCATTTATCACCTCCCTACAAAGATGAACGAATCAACCATCTATCATTGAATTGAAAATTTTGCTTTCCAATCAAGAAGCGTTGGCTAGGCAAATGTCCACCAAATACACCTTTAATATTGATGAAGTTCTTTTTTCAAAAGAAAATGGAAGAAGAAAGACACATCAAAAGGAGTATTAGGAGGAAACAAAGTTTCTACAACAAGTTCTAGTTTAGAGAAGAACTATGGTGATAGATTGAGATCTATCAAGTGTTATAGATGTGGGAAGCTTGGCCACATCAAGAAGAATTGTTGTCTGTAAAGCTGGTGGACAGGAATACAAACTTTGTTCGTGAGAATGACGGTGATCAGAATAAGGAGTGGGAACAATGCTACACTTCTATGTTGATTAACAAGCAAACTGATGTAGCCCCTAGTACGTGTTCAGTTGAAGTAGTTGATGCTAATGCTTCAATCAGTTATGAGTGAATCATTGATTCCGGTTGCGCTCACCATTTGACTGGAAATGAATTACTGTTCTCCGGGTTCCATCAATATGATGGACATCAGGCAATTGTTATAACAAACAATTCCATTCATCCAATACAGAAAGAAGGTAGCGTAAATGTCAAAAAAACGAAGGCTGAAGAGATCACTCTAAAAATTGTTTACCATGTTCCAGGCTTGAAGAAAAATCTGGTTTCAGTGTCACAAATCATTGATTCCGAAAAGTATGTTCTCTTTGAGCCGTCCGATGTGAAGGTTCTTGACAACATCAAGAATTTGGCTGTTGATGTTCTTTTTCAAGGGAAGAAGAACAAATCATTGTTCATTATGTCAGCAAGTGAAGCGTATGTGGAGAAGACGAGCCGAAATGATAATGCCATAATTTGGCATGCCCAATTAAGCCATGTTGGTTACAAATTATTGAAGAAAATTTCTTCCAAAAGATTAATTGATGGTGTTCCAGTCTTGAAAGACATTCACCAAAATGTGGTTTGCCAAGGTTGTCAATATGGAATATCTCATCGTCTTCCATTCACTAGATCATTGAGTCAGAGATCTAAGCCGTTCGAGTTAATCCATTCAGATGTGATGGGGCCAACCAAAACACCGAGCTATAGTGACTTTCACTATTGTTGGTGATGGTGGATGACTTTTCTAGGTACGCATGGGTTTATTTCAAGAAGGAGGAAAGCGAGGTTCTTTCCAAATTCAATGAATGGTGGAAAAGGAGTTTGATTTGAAAATCAAATGCTTGAGATCCAGCAATGGAGGCAAGTACATGTTGGACGATTTCTTCAAATATTATAATGTGCATAGCATTCAACGACCAATAACATGTCCCAAAACCCCCACAACAAAATGGGGTTGTTGAACAGAAGTTAAGACACATTGCAGAAATAAGCTTATCTTGGTTAAATGACAAGAATCTTCCTCGAAATCTATAGGTTGAGGCAATGCAATGTGCATGTCTTGTGATCAATCAACTACCTCCTTGGCCTGGTAAGGGAAAATCAAGGGTGGATTGTATCCGCTCCTCTTATCTAACGCTAATCTCCGCACCCTGTCATTTTGATGGCATTTTCTCCTACTCTAGTCGAGTTCGTCATCAGTGTCCTTTTCATTATACAGTCTTTACTTCTTTGGCCCTCCGAATAGTCTAGGCTTGACTAGCTCTACACAAATCTTCAAACTCTTCTTTTATGATGGAAGGATCTTCTCAAGTCTTATGAATAGTGACTTTTATGGGTTTTCCTTCTTTATTGCATCCCACGAGCTTGACTATTTCAACGTTATCATTGTATAGCTAAGCCTTCACATTGTTTGTTGAGGCCAAAAATGGATTTTCATCTGCATACACCACTTCAACTGAGTTATTGTCATTCCAAAACAACAATAATTGGTGTAAAGATGAAAGGACACACCAACTCAAATGTACCCAATCCCTTCATAACAATGCATTATAATTCGAGGAGGTGTCGACCAAAAAGAAAGTAGTTATTTGGGTCTTGCTTCCTACCCTTAGTTCGAGGGGAAGTACTCAGTCCTAGTGGCATTACTAGAAAATCCACAAATGGAAACATCCATTGGCACCAAGTCATTACTGGTCTTTGATAGCTTCTTCATCATAGAGATTAGTAGTATGTTCATTGTCACTCCATTATCAACCGAAACCCTACTTATAGGTTGACCTTCCATATGTACTTTTCTGTACAATGGCTTTAGATGTTGGGTCATGCCTTTGGAATATTTACTGAAAGTAAGTTTACCTAGAGTTTCATCTTTTACCACCCATGGTTCAACTTGCTTAGAATTCTCCTCTTCAAGATCGACAGTGGAAAGCTTTTCAATGATGATTTCCCAAAGCTCCTTTTTGGCTTTAGAAACATGATCTTGTCGAGCTCTAAACTTGATGGGCAAAGTGAGGATCATGCTGCAGTCAACTATTCTTTTAGAGCAATCTCCAAAGTGAAGTACAGTGGTATTACCAGTGTCACTCGAGAGGTCATTTGTAATAGATTCTAAGGGAGTAAAGGAATCTATAAGCATGCCCTCATCGTAGAAATCACCAAAGTCATCCTCACTGGAAGGTATGTCTGCCAAATTTACCTAGGGTAGACATTCTTGCGGTTGAGCTTCCTTCTTCTTGGGTAGCTGGCGGTATCTCTTATGGCTTTCCTTGGTTAGCCTTCTTAGGCTTTCGAGGCTTTCAACCAATAAGCAGTTGGATGGTTTACAGTTTCTAGCTATCTTTGACATTGAGGATAGGATAACATCCTCTCTAGAGCTTTTTATGCTTTTTCTTGCTCAATTCATCATTTAATGATACCTCAACCTAGCTAACCATGAGATAGTTGCCAAGTTCCTTGTGACCTTCATTTGCTCAGGGAGACCTTACCACTTAGTCAACATTTGAAGATTGATCCCCTTGCCTTGCTTTGGCTTGTTGTCTAATCCATATTCTCTTTTAAGTTCTAGTCATCGATAGGAACTCTGTGTTGTACCCGTACTTATATGTTGGCACACTCTAAATGTGTGGCTTTTGAGTGGGAGAAATTAGTCTCAACCATCTCTTATGGTTCACCCAAGGTGGTTTGATCATCTTCGAGTACTGGTGTTCTTTGATTGGAGGTTCACTTCCCATCCATGGTTTGTTTATGTATTGCTCCTTCTCTCTTCCCCATTTTTTGGGTCTTCAATCATTATTGCACAAGGTTGTTTCCTTCGTCGTTTGTTGAGGGGACTTTCCTTTTCCTTTAGGGGATTCCATTGATTGGCAATCTCTTGGTTCTATTTTTTATGTTGCTGCCATAAGTCGAACCATAATTTAGCCGTACCTTTCACATAGACAGAAATCATTATCGTTGATATCAAAGTTTTCTTCATTCTCATTGACCTTCGACTCCCATATCATGGTCTCAAAAGAGTTGACCTTATCTTTTTTATTTTCAGCCATTCTTGAGACCTCCTTTAGGGTTGGGGTCTTTGGTGATGAGCTTCGAGTAGCCAAATGGATTCCTACAAGAGTAACCACACTTGTGAGTGTTATATCCCTACGTGTTTCCACATTCGACTCTTTATTGTCTGAGACCCAACTTTTTGTTGATTCATTGCTGAATGACATTTCGAAACACTACACATTTGCTGGTCTAGTGAGTAAATGAATTATGCCATTTATAATAATTATATCCTTGTAGTTCACCATGGTTTAGGACTTTATGTTTCCCAATCAATTTGATTTGCTTTGCCTCGAGTAACAAATCAAATATTTAATCTCCCTGATTTAAGTTGAAGTAATAACTCTTCATGGCAGCTATTGGCTTATTCAATTGCTAGGTTTAAGAGTCTCTCTTTGCCAGAGCGTCACATGTAAAGGGTCTATTTCCCACAAAATTTGCTAAGTCAACCTCATAGTTTGCATCTTGGTAGTAGTAGGTCTTATACAATGCATTGTGCTATTGGTTTTCTTCACTGAGGATGCTCTCATACCGAGTAGCCCTTTTTGACAATTCAAACAAGTCGAAGAACATCATTTCCTGGAACCTCTTTCTCAGTTTAAAGTTGAGACCATCTTAGGCCTATTTTATGAACTTAACCTTAGGTAAACCACTGAGGCACCTTGATTTGGCTCATTTAAATCGCATGATAAATTATTTAGCCATTTCTTTCGACTACTATTTTAATCTAGCCAAATCGGCCATCAATACACCAAGGTCTGCTTGAGAAAAATGGGATTAAAATTTTTCTTTAATTTCTTCCCAACTTTAAATTGAGTTAGATGGCAGATTAGTATCCCACGTAAAAGCTTGTCCCATCAACGAGTTAGGGAACAACCTCAGTTTGTAGTATCCCTACTTTAAAAATTCTCCACACCTTACTATCTTCACCTAAGAATGTGGCAAAATCAGGTATCTTGTACCCTCGACGAAGCTCATAGTCCCTATTTAGTTGTTTAGGATAAGGTTTCATATAGGTAGGTCATGTAGTATGTTTAAGACCAGGCCCGTATAGTTCCTCAAGGACATCAATCATATGTTCTAGAGTATTCTGGGGGTACCCTTGTGGCGCTGCACCATATGGCCACCCCTGGGGCTGATATGCTCCCTAGAATGGCAAAGGTTGCATATTAGGTCCTATGCCCATAACATCATACTCGTTGGCATCCGGGAAAGGATTACCCCCATAGTTTGGTGGCTCTATCCTCCTATTAGGCTGAGGATTATATCCTATATACCTGTATCCTAGGTCATTTGGCCAATGGGATGGGTAACCCCAACCTAGAGGAATTTACCTTATACCGGGTAGAGGTCCTGGCCCTGCATGCCCATATCCATTCGTGTTATGACCACATAGACTAGATATGCACCTTTATTGGGTATTTTTTGTCAAAATAACCACTTCGACCATTATGTTGGTTGGGTCCTTTGTTTTGAAGTGCCTATGGCTTAGATTAAGGTACAACCCTTATCATGAATATGGGGTTCTTGTGTACCTCAAACCCTTCAGGCCTTACTGGTATGCTTAGTTCACTAAGATGACCCATATAACCTTAGGTTCTCTACGTTGATCCCCCCATTTGAGCCATGATCAACTCATTGAGAGGTGGCACAAGGAAGGTCTCAGCTCAAGGTTATGTTCGGTATCCGAGAGGCCTATCTTGTCCTCCAAGCCCCTATGAGGTCACTCGGACATCCGTTCCATCTGTTACCCTTCTACTCCTAGTATTAAGGTTCTAATTGACCCGCATGTTCTCCACAACTGGTTGGAGCAACTTGAGCAAGACCTTAGCCAGGATATCTGGCATCATCTGAAAACCTTTCTTGATTCTTTTGAGGAAATCATTGACCTTTCTCTCAAGTTTCATTGTTCATTCGTCTCATTCTCACTTGAGTTCATAGGTTGTTTATCTTTTCTAGGTGCCATTTTATAAATACTCCCATTGTTGTCACCAATCTGTTGGTCGTTAACAAAAATTTTATCTCGTCACTAAGTCAACTTGTGTGGATCTCTGGTTTGGGTTGTTGATGTAATAGGTTGTAAATTCTATGAACTATAAAATACAAAGATGTATAGACTAGGGCATGAGAAGAGTCATGTTGGAATCTTAAAATTTCAAGGACCGAAGCCACATGAAGAACAACCTCAAGACCTCAAGAAGAGCTAATGAATAGCAAGTTAGAAGCATATAAAGCATCCTGAAGCATTCACAAGACCATTCCAAGATCAAAAAGGTCAAATAGGTAAAGTTTGTGAATTTGAGGACGAATGAAGTATTTCAAGGACCTAGGAACCTTCCTAGACCAAGAAGGAATAACCTCAAAGTCATTAGAGCCCTTTAAGATCAAAATTGGGACCTTATAGTGTAGTAGGATCAATCCAAATAATTTGGATCGATCTAAAGAGTCTTGGGTGCATTTTTCTAAGAAAGACAGTACTTTGAATTAATCCAAAGTGCTAGAACTCGTAAAAAATGGGTGTAACAGCTAGTAAATCTCTCATAAATGGAAAAAATTAATTGGGGATCAAAAATAAATGTTAGATATGATTCTCATCAAATGGATGACAAGCCCTAAGCCCTTTATAAATTAGGGTAAGCGCCGGAAAGAGAAACGCTTCCAAATGCTTTGAAGAGATACGTTGCTCAAGGCATCACTAAGCTCTAGAAGAGATTAAAATCTCCATTCAACTCTCGAGTTTAAGAAGAGAGAAATTGAATCAAGGAAGCCTCTTTCCTCATGCTAAGGCACATCACTAAGAGGCTATCTCAAAGAGTTATTCTATTAGGAGACTCACTCAGGATTCAAAAAGTCACAACTTGCTTAAGAGGAGCGATCCCATACTATGCTAATAGCTACATCAACCTTTAAAGAGATAAGTAAAGCTATTTAAATTTTTATGAAATTGTGATAACTCTCACCGGAGACACCGAGAATTTAGCACTACTGCCGAAGACACCAGTAATGTAGACCTAGGCACCTTATCGAAGGTGTAGACCGTTCTCGCCAGAGACACCGGGAATAGACCCAACACTACCGTTGGAGACACCAATAGTGTAGACTTGTCACTTCTGCTAGAGACACCAAAAGTGTAGACCACACTTGCCGGAGACACTGAGTGTAGTAGGTAAGCCTTATTTAATTTTTGCCTTGATTGTAATTATTCAATCTTAATAAAATTATATAGCTCGGTTGTGAGCTTTTGAAAGTAACGTAGGCCCTGTGCCGAACCACTATAAAATTATTGTGTTGTGTGTGTTTGATGATTGTCTCTAGTAGTTGCATTTAATCCATTGAATTTGTCATTCATTTATTTACTGTAATTATGCAAGCAACAATTAAAATAATAAGAAATAAATCAACTGAATAGAGGGAATCTATCAGCCCTATTCCCACTTTCCTATAGGTAACACTATAGTGCATGACAGAACCTCGTGGTCTATGAGTGGTTCATAGAAAAGTAATTTCTCTTAATCCTAAGCCCTACGCTAAAATTAATCTAGATTAAGAAATTGAATTATTTTATTCACCCCCCCTCTAGGAATAATATTAGACTTTCAATTGGTATTAGAGCTAAGCTACTCACGAACGGTCTAATCGGCAGAGTGGAAAGATCAAAAAATTCCTATAATAAAAAACACTACATGGCTAACTTAGAATAAGCTTACTCAACCTCAAAACTCCCATTCTTCAATGGGAGTATCCATCTCTATTGAAAAATAAGGATGAGTACATATCTCCAAGCCATGGACTTATCTATATGGATGATTATCCAACAATGTTAGAGCAGACTAACAATACCGAAAGCACGGTGGGATGAAACTGTTAAGAAAGCCCACGTTGCGAACTATAAGGCACTGAATGCTATTTTCTATGTAGTTAGTCAGAATGAGTTCAAGCACATATGCTCACTCAGTTCAACTAAGAAAGCATGGGACTTACTAGAAATAACCCATGAAGGTACAAGTGCAATAAAGAAGTCTAAACTCCAAATGCTTACCACAAAATTTGAAGAACTTAGAATGGAAGAAGATGAACAGTTCATCAATTTCTACTATAAGCTTCAAGACTTAGTGAACTTCAGAGCAGGACTCAAAGACCCGTTAAAGTCTGATGTAATAGTAAGAAAAATCCTTAGGTCTATTCCCGAAAGATTCTAACCCAAAGTAACTGCTATAGAAGAAAGAAAAGGCATTGACACTATAGTAGTTGAGAAACTTGTTGGGTCACTTCAAATCTTTGAGATGACCTTCAAATCGAATGTCAAAAAGAAGGGAGTTGCACTCAAGGCTGGAGAGGTATCAAGCTTGGAAGAGAATTTCGATGATGAGATGGCCTTCATCACTAGAGGATTTAGAAAATTTTATAAGAAGAATGTAAAAACTCTTAGAAGAAAATTTTCCTCTAAAAATCCCAAGGATTCTCTAGGAGAAAAGAAATCTCCAAGGATGAAGTCATTTTCTAT
>JAOXJP010000003.1:8728387-8748537 GCA_025762735.1 Platanus orientalis | reverse complement strand
GAATCAAAAACCTCCAAAAAGTGAATTGATTCTGCCCCCCGAGTGTCCCATCAGGGGGCGTGGCGCATATGATATCACCCCGCATGACCTAGTTTTGTATGGCATTTGGGGCAGACACATCACTTTTGGGGGGATGCTTTTCACTTTTTGATGCTGATGTGTCAGCTCCTCATGCCATACTGACCTATGGTGTCCATACCTAATCCTTTGCGAATATTATGAGATGTTCTTAGTTCGGCATTCTTTTTTGGGTCTGGTCACTGGATCAGAATCCGTACAAGACATCTTATCAAACAAAAAAAGGAAAAAAAAAAAAATCTGTACAAGATAGGGAAGTAAGCAACCATACGCACTACATCAACTCTAGGGATTCGACCCTGGCCTCCATTGTGGGAGGATGGTGCTGCAGAGCGTCGAGGTATTTGCTAATCTGACATACTCAAGAAAGAAATATTTTTGGGAGGTTAAAGTGGGAAAAAATTAATTTGAGATGACCCATGGATCCCTAATCTTCACTCATATAAAATATATAACCCAAATCATTTAGTCAAATAATTTAAAAGTAAGATATTATAAACTCAACAACAAGAGAATGGGACTTGTGTCATAATCAACCCTTCCTCTCCCTAGAAGACATTTTAGAATGCAAGAAAATTCATCTTTCCTCTTCCCCATCCCATGACACCTTAATAAGGGCTCCAGATTCTGTGCACGCAAAATCTGTGCACAATTCATGTTCAAAGGCATGTGATCACTCACATCAGCATTGAAAAGTGATAAGCATGCACCCCAAAAAATGCAAATCACTTTTCAATGCCAAAATGAGTGTTCTCAGCCCCCGACATGCATTATGCACAGATTCTGTGCTCACAGAAGCCAAGCCGCTTAATAAGGCTACCAGATAGGAGCTGTTGTTTTACTATTTAATTGCCCCATTATATTCAAGTTTCGAATCCCTATTAGCTAGTTGTAATTCCAATGATATGGTCTTAACTTTAGGGGCCTTCCCAAACCCGAAGTAATCAAACATGTCCTAGGGCAAGCTTGTCAAGATTCTCCCTATTACAGAAAACCTACAGAAAAATTGGCCATTGATCTCATATGCCTAACATATAGTAAAGAAAATGAATCTATTATACATGCTCTTATAGATGTCTTCTCATTGAGAGAGTGTGATTTGCGCTCATTTCTCATCTAATCATCCCCAAATATCAGAATTTTTTTTATCAACCTCCCACCATTAAAACATAGAGAAAGAAGTAAAAAGGGCAAGGTTTCTCACCAACAAACCATAATCACAAACTTTGACACCCGAAGGAGCATCATTTCTCAGGAAACTATGAGCAACTATCATTAGCATTCAAAATCATTCATTCATTTCCCCAAAACTAGAGTTATAAGAAATATTTATATGTTCCATTAGGTGGGGCATCTAGATTTATTGGAGAAAATTAAAACAGTCATTGTACAAAAAGTGTGTAAAAACCTCTAAAACTCCCTCCCAACTTGTCCAAAACTTATGGAACTTTAAGAACTATTAAAAAAAGATTCAAATAACAAAACCTAATGATTGGACTCCACATCTAATAAATAAAAATGATAGAAAATAAACCCTTGACTACACTAAAACCCATATAAAAAGAATTATGAAAACATGACTTTCTTGATGTCTTCTTATAGCCATAAAGGACTATTTCCAGTTAGGAGGAATTTTACAGGAGATTAATTTGACATTCTTATGCTTGATCCAAAATCCTCTTCAATTTCATCATTCAATGAGTTTCATCCCATTTCCCTTTGCAACCTCATGTACAAGTTTATCACCAAGATTATCTTAAGAAGGATACAAATGGTGGCTCATATTATAATAAGTCAATCAATAAGCTTTTATCCAAGGCATATTCATATGTGATAATATTTTAACATGCCATGAAGTGGTTTGGGGATTTGAGAGAAAAGGCCATAGCTAGCCCTGTTACCTTGTTCAAGATTGACTTAAAGAAGGCTTATGACTTTTTTTCCTAGAATTTTATTAAGAAAGTGTTAAACAAGATGAGATTCCTGCAATGCTTTATATCATGGGTGATGGCATGCATTACTACAACAAAACTTTTGGTGATCATCAATGGTTCACATGCAACATACTTCCTAAATAAGAGAGGACTAAGGCAGGGTGATCCAATGTCACCTTACTTATTCATTCTAGTGATGGAGGCATTTACCTGTAAGCTGAATGAGAATGTGGCAACGAATGAAATCAAGCTTATTCTGAAATGTAAAGGGGTCAACCTATCCCACCTAATGTTTGTTGATGACTTGGTCATATTCTGCAAGGTTGAGGAACAATCAGTGTAGACAGTGATGAACGAAGTGCTCACCAACCTTGCCCACATGTCTGGGCTCTTTATTAGCAATTTAAAATCAATTCAAGTTTTTGCACCTACCTCAGAGGATGCATCAAATAGATTAAGGTCCATCACTTGATTTCAAGAAGGGACTTTCACTAACATATCTCAGAGTTCCCATGGTAGAAGCAAAGGTCTCACACAAAGATTACAGCTCCATTGTTGATAAGATAAAGAAGCGGTTTGACAGTTGAAAGACAAGACCATTATCCTATTGAGGTAGACTATAACTCATAAATCAGTTCTCCAAATTAATTACATTTACAGGGCTGGAATATTTGGGCTACCAAGAGGGACAATGAAGAATATAGAGAGCTTATTTGCAAAATTCCTATGGATGGGTCCAAGCTTTAAGCAGGAAAATGCATCCCATCAGTTAGACTATTATTTGCAAGCCTAAAGAGGAAGGTGGGTTGAATATTAGACAAGTCAAGGAGATGAATTATGCAGATGTGTTAAAACAAATTTTGTGGGTTGCTTCAAAAGAAAAAGATAGATTATGGGTAAAATGATGGGTTGCTTCAAAAGAAAAAGATAGATTATGGGTAAAATGGATACATAACAAATACTTGAAGCAAGACTCTATTTGAAAAATTAAAGAATGCAAGGATTGTTCGTGGGTTTGGAGGAAGATCTTGAAACTAAGAAGACTTGTAGAGCCTTATGTTCTATCCTTGATTGGGAATGGAAGCAATACTAGACTTTGGCCTGATAAATGGCACCTGAAGGGAATTCTCATCCAAATATTTGGGGAGAGGATAAGATATAACACTAGAATGGATAAACTAAGTACAATGGCTACTATCTTACATAATGGGGTGTGGTTTCCTAGAACAACAAATTCACCTTCTCTAATGCAAGCATGGGGTCAACTAGAGGAGATAGAAAGATTACATCATATGGTTGAGGACAAGATGGTGTGGACATGGACATCACATGACAAATTCACCCTTAAATTAGCTTGGAACATATTAAGAGAAAGGAACAAGAATGTGAAGGTGAATTGGAACAACATAGTGTGGTTCTCTAATTACATACCCATGCATAGCTTCTTGACTTGGGAGGATCCTACTAAACAGACTTCCAACACAAAATAGATTGTGTGAATTGGGAATACTTCGACACTCCTAATGTTGTTTTTGTTGGAATGCAAAGGAGAATCTGCATCACTTGTACTTCCAATGTGAGTTTACAAAAACCATATGGAACGAAGACTATTCTTATAATGCCAAGTCCAAGGGAAAGAAGAGTGAAACAATGGCCATCAGAACTTAAGTGAATCCAAAAACTTTTCAAAGGCTCGTGCTTAGTTGACACAGTGGAGAAACTTGTACATATACATATATATTATCTGTATTCAGTTCATTTATAATTAGATATATTTTTGACAAACAAATATTTAATTGACTTGGATACACATGGGTTCATATTCACTTTAAGCAGACACGAATATGAACCAAATATGGGTAATAATTGGATATTTATACGCCTAAGTTATTCGGCCATCCATTTATTTATGGATGGGGAGTGTTGTTGGTCATTATCCCAAACATAATATTAATTATAGGTGTTTCAGAAAATAAAGGGCAGTCTTGCAAATCCAAGTGACACAAGGGTTTTTTTTGTAGCCTTGTATTAATTACTAGAGATAGCCAGACATCTTATAAGTGACGACTAAGTCGGTGAAGGCTTCACAAACACACTCCACACCAAAAGCTTAAATTTCAAAATCCGTGACCTGATATATAAGGGAGAGAAGCTTCATAATCTCGTTCGTCAATCTCATCCTAACCACTGCAATTGCCGGATTTTTATTGGAAAATCTATCCGAACATCATCGGGATTCTGATAGGAAATTCACCCATGCTTGTCGCCTCTAGGCACTGAAGGTACTGGCTCTAATGCACCCTGAAGCTCTATATAATTCGATGAGCACTGTTACTTAGGGAAGATTCTGCCTTGAATTCACTTTAATATATATATATTCTAAGATGGTTTGAGCAATTTGAGGCTTTTATTTCCTGATAATTTTCTCTCCTAAGGTTTATTCTTTGCTTTGAGCTTTTATTTGATGAGAAACTTCATGCAATTAGATCAAAGAAACTGAAGGTACTTTCAGTCGACGATATTATTGTTAGTTGAGTAAATTGTGGGATTCTATGGTAATCTTATTATTATGCCCCTCTCTTTCTTTATCTGGTATCAAAGCTTTTAGTATTTCAAGTATGCCCATATATTCATGTGGTACAGAAGCTTAAAATTTCAAGCGTTGGTGAATTTCAGGACATCGGCATACTTAAAAAAAGTGAAGGCTTCAGTTATTGACAGAAGTAGAAGCAAGATGGATGGAGTGGCTAAGGAAGAGACGTTACCACCAGGATTTAGGTTTCATCCCACCGATGAAGAACTCATCACTTATTATCTCACCCACAAATTATCTGATGCCAATTTCACCGGACGGGCTATTGCAGACGTTGATCTCAACAAATGCGAACCATGGGACCTTCCAGGTAGTGCCTAAGCATAGCTAGTTTCTGTAACTTCTATTCGAATTTACAACCAGTTTAGACTATTTTCTATCTAAACATACTTGTCAAAACTATTAATAAATAGCTATATTAGTTTTAGGGTTCATTCTCTGCAGTTAAACACGCAGATCCGTGAGAGACTGATATGCAATAAATTAACAGTTTAATGAACTACCAATATAATAGATTGATTAAGAGAAAAGAAAGAGTAGAAGACACATGTTGAAATAAGAAAAACAATCTCATTTCTTCATAATATACAAAACATCCTCATTATCCAACCTAACTTTGTTTCTAAAATCTCAAGTTTTTGCTTTCTTTCCTCTTAAGTTTGGTGAATATGACCTCGTTTTCTCAACAAACATGTCATACAAACTTCTCTATATTTCTGGACTGGATGGGGTGTTCTTCACTTGGTGCAACTTGTTCGTAGAAAATTTTGGTGTCTCACAACGTTCACCCAATTATATACTACGAGATTCTGATTTGGCAGGCACCAAATTTCAATATTGAAATCTACATGCAGTAGACCATATATTATTCTTGTTTTTATTAAAATTACTCAAAATTTTCCTAGCCAACACTCTTTATTTTCTCAGCGGACTTTAGGTAAATGAATATTTCTCTATCTGATCAAATCATTAATTCATCTTTCTCTTCTGTAGGGAAGGCAAAGATGGGAGAGAAAGAGTGGTACTTCTTCAGCCTAAGAGATCGTAAATACCCAACTGGAGTGCGAACTAACCGTGCCACGAACACCGGTTACTGGAAGACAACTGGTAAAGATAAGGAGATCTTCAGTACCATCACTTCAGAGTTAGTTGGGTTGAAGAAGACATTGGTTTTCTATAGAGGTAGAGCTCCCAGAGGAGAGAAAACCAACTGGGTCATGCATGAATACCGCCTCCATTCCAAAACAACCTTCAAAACAATTAAGGTAACCTACTTATCACTTCCATCACTATGGTTTCGGAAGAGTCATCATTAATTATAATCTTACAAAATTTGTGGTTTAGGTTTTAGATACTACAATAAGGTCTAAATCTTTGCCTAGCAGACTTTTGAAGATGGATCTATCACACCCTTTGGTCTGTGCATGTAGTAGATCATGAGTATACGACACTCCTATATAACTGGATTAAATGTATGAAAGTGGGTTTTGATAGCCCTTAGTCATTGCCTCACTTGGGTGCCTGGCCCGTGGAATACACCATGAAAGTTAGCTGCAACTTCCATGCGGCCTTGGAAGAATCTGACATGAGACGGCTTACTCACGTTTCAAAACGGAAGAAAATGTTCTGTGATGACATAGTGTCTAGTGTTTATGGTGAATTCTGAGCTGACACATATTGTGTTTGGGGTTCAAAAAGGTGTTCAGGCGTAAGAAAAGAGACCAAATTAAAAAAACAAATCATGTGTCAATCAATGGAACGCCTACATAGGCCGATGTCAACAGACAATCTTTCTCCTTTCAAAACAAGTCCAGACCACTCAGCATTTTCTTCTGCATTTAAGAGTCCTCTAAACGTCTTCCAGGCGTCTGCAGTACAACACGTACCAAAGAATTCATTTTTAAGCAGTTGATTTTCACTTTTTTGGATACATGTTGCACTGCAGAAACCCTGTAACGTTTTGAGGAACCTTAAGCGATTCAATACAGCATGACATAATTTAAAATGTAAATCAAATTTGGGTGTGGTATAGATTTTTTGTAAGGAGAATGATTGTCTTTTATTTGTGACAAAAAGACCTATGTAAGCGTACCACAGGTTAACACATTTTGTGTTTTTGAGTTTTGGACCCTTTTTGGACATTACTTTACACTCTCTTTAGCACTTTTTTGAACATTTTTAACCCACAACACACCACATGTCAATTTATAGTTCATCAAATAGACTCGGACACTTTTTCATTACAGAACATTTGTTTCATTTTTTAATTGTGTCAGAGCTGTCGGTAATCACTGCATGTTAATGTATTTCAACAATTGTAGAGGATCCGGACTCCTTTTTTCGCATTGGAATTGTGTTGTGGGACATATACTGTAGGTCTTGTGAAAAATGTCAAGACAACACACGGATCCTCCATGGTCACAGCTCAGAGTGCTGATGCATTGGGTACCATTCCTTGGAATTTATTGCCTCTGTCCAGGATTTAGTGTCCAGGACACCAGGGGAAGTCATATGGAGTAAAATGAGTAGGTGATGCATTTTTTGAATATGGAATATGCATTTTATTCCATATGTTTCCTGGTGTCCTGGACACCATCCTAAACGCCAAATCATGGACAGAACATCCTTTTCCTTTTATGGATGCTTTTAACCCTAGTAACTACAACATTTGAATTGGATACCGTTTATCTGGCCATGCATCAGCCCTATGGAATCACAACACGGAAACAGCATGAACAACGACCACAGAGGATCCTGAGTGCAAGACAACTGTTACCATAATCCTGACATTTTGGACCTTACGGAGTTGAAATCGTCTACTACATCATGAAGTGGTAAATTGTGGCATGTGCAACACGTATCCCAAAGAGTAAAAAAAATGGTGGGTGATTTTCACTTTTTTGTGAATGATTTTCACTTTCTTGGGATACGTGTTACCCTCTGAATGCCAGACTTTACCCCACTTTAAGTAGTTGAGATGTCTCCTGTTCATAAATAATCTTGTGGTTTTAGAAGACTACATATATCCCAAAAAAAGTAGCCATTTGAATTTTTTTTGGGTATGTGTTCGTCTACCAAAGCCCACAAATAATCTTGTTGACAGGAGACGATCCTTTTGTCACTTTATGATGCAGTAGACGATTTCATCTCACCTAACCTACAATTGTCCAGGCCGTACGTGGAGCTATGGACTACCTGGGTCTCTGGGTCTATTCAAACAGAGCTTGAGTGTCTTAAGCAGATATTTCTATATGTGTTTGCTTCTGATTCTGTAGTATATAACAGGATGAGTGGGTGGTTTGCCGCATCTTCCAAAAGAGTGCCAGCGTGAAGAAGTACCCCTCCACCCAAACAAGAGCTAATCCATACAACCTCGAAATTGGTCCAAGTGTTGTTCAACCTATAATGCAGGCTGACACATATCACTTTCCTGCTGGTAGAAACTACGTCAGCAACGCTGATTTGGCAGAGCTCGCAAGGGTGTTAAGGGTCTCACCTAGTGGGAACATTCCGATCCAATCCCAGTTTGACTACCCAGGGTGTTTCACAATATCAGGGTTAAATTTAAACCGTGCTGCCTCAACACAACCTGTTCTGCGGGCAACACCGCCAACTTTGAACCAACAACAGATGACAATTGATGCATCTTCGTCCATGTTGAACAATTGCTTGTATACAACAGACACAGGCTTTAACACAGACGTTACTGCGATTGGGCACAATAGGCTCCAAAACATGGACCAATGTGCGGATCTTGAGAGCTACTGGCCTCCATACTAAGGATGAAAGGATTTGATAGAAAATGAGGAAACATTACTATAATTGGATGGTTTTGGGTATTCATAGTTTTTTTTTCCTTTAGCTTTAGAGAGTTTATAAGTGCCTCTTTCAAGAATGCTATGGTTATCTTTACGGCCAGATATCATCAATAACCTAACTTTATTCAAACCCAATGCCTTGAAAAGTTGGCCATGTATTAATTAATCTAGAGAGCAGTAGAGTGGTGGTTATGATTTTTAGTTGTAGTAAGTGGGTGATTGTCTTTTTTTATCTCTATCCTTTATTTCCATCTTTTCTTCCCACTTGGACAAAAATGACAGTAGAAGAGGGATTCTTGTTTATTGTCCATAAGGATGTGGAGAAAGGAATAAAGGGAGAACTGATTGGCTTCTTATGATTTTATAGAGCCATAGCTATACCCTTTGTTATTAATAATGTTTTATAAAGATGCAATGAAGGTTTAAGTTTATCTTTTAGGAGACTGATGGCCTCAGCTGATTCGTTTAATGCATCCCTGAACCCCCACTCTTTGTGCAACATTTGGAGACAGCCTAAAAGGTAACCAGTTGGAAAGGGATCTCTTTCCTAACACCGTATCTGACTATGTATTGACATACTTCCTCTCACTTGAATTTGTCTCAGTTATGCTTGATGCTCTAAAACTAGAAAACTATCAAGCCAACTTGAAGTCTATTGAGTGAGTTTAAATCCATTCAAATAAGTATTTCAACATCTTGCAGCAGTACCCAAACCACGAGGTGACACATGTAATTTCTTGAAATGATGCTTTAGGCTTCTTAATTAACTCGCTAACCTCTTTGTAACATCATTTAATTTTCAGGAATAATTTATTTTATTTTATATTTTTCTTAATTTGAGACTTTTCCTGTTTCCCTTTTTGTCAATGAGAAACAAAGGTGGTATAGGAAAGACGCAAAAAACAAGATGCAATCACACACAAGACATAGCAACTTACGTGGTTCAGCAAGATTGCCTACATCCACGACTCATCGATTCTACTATGTTCAAAAGAAAGATGAGTAATTGTTCTGCAAAAGTCTCATCTTGCTCTCTCCCAAAAACACTTCTGCAAAACTAAGGTTTTAAACCTTCTGTACAAGCAATTATAGAAGTAAAATCTTAAAGTTTAAAGCTTGACCAACATGCCCAGGGTCGGGGCACCTTGTATTTCAAGGCCACACAAACAATAGTCCCCAATCAATAGTACTCCTAACTGCTACTCAGGCTACTCCATCCTCAACAATCAACCACTTGAAGAATGATTGCAAATAATCTAGCTCCATTTGTAAACATCGAACAAGTGTGCGAACACGGTGTGCATCTCTTCCTTTTCCTCAAGCTTTAAAATCTCAGTAGGATTAATGCTGGCGTAAATCTTTGTCAAGATAATTACTCCTTCCTCAAAATGTGAATGTATAAAGTAATATATGATATCGATATACTTTGTTCTTGCATGAAATGCTAAATTCTTTGTAAGTTGAATTGCACCCTGATTGTCACTATATCTTCCAAATACTCTACTTTTGTACTTAAATAACAATTTTCTACAACCTTAAGACCCAACTCGATCACTTAAAGATGTAATTTGTAGTGTTTTTATTTTTATTTTTTATTGTCTAGATATCTTGCAATTTCAGAATCAATATATCATTGTAGACTAATTTTTACACTACCATAACACAATGACAAACCTATAGTACCTCTCAAGCACCTCATGATCCAATTCACAACTTGTCAATGTTCCTTGCCTGGATGATTATTCATGAACCTGCTCACACTGCATGATTAGCATTTGATCTACTATAGATCATGGCATACATATGACTTTCAATTGTAAATGCATATGGTACCTTTGACATGTGTTGCCTTTCTTCACTATCATTGCATCCTGCTTTCTAGAAAGTTAAAAATGACCTACTAGAGGAGTGTTAATTTTCTTAGCACCATCCATGTTAATTTTTTTCAATAACTTTTTCAATGTATTATGCTTAAGTTAACCTCAACTGTTTGTTCACCCTATCTCTGCTAATCAACATACCAAAAATTTTTTTGGCACACCTAAATCCTTGATAAAAAAACTCTTTAAAGAGTTTCTCTTTCAACCTTGTTATTTCAATGATGCTTAAACCTACAACTAGCATATCATCTACATACAAGGGGAGAATAATGTAGGAATCATAAAACTTCTTGAAATAATAATAACGACCAGTATGACATCTTTTATACCCATTACTAGACATGAAACTATCAAATCTAATATACCACTATCTAGATGTCTATTTTAACCTGTACAAGCTCTTCTGGAGCTTACACAAAATATTTTTCTTATCTGATACTATGAACTCTTGTGACTGTTGCATATAAATATTTTAATTTAAGTTACTACGAAGAAATGTTGTGTTTACATCTAGATTAAATAAGTCTTCTACTTCCACAATACTCAAAACTAATTTGATAATAGGTAGATTTACAATAGGAGAAATATCTTTGAGTAGTTGATACCTATCTTTTGTTGAAACCCCTTCACAATCAATTTGGCATTGTATCATTTGGACCATCATGCTCTTCTTTTAGCTTGTAATCATATTTGTTATGTAAATATTTATTGCCCATGGGTAACTCAACAAAATGTCATGTTTGGTTTGATGATAAACAATTCATCTCATTATCCATAGTAAGCTCCTACTTATTTCTAGTTTCAACAAGTAAAGTTTCTTCATAGTGTTCTAGTTAACTATTATCAACCAACAATAATTAGTATAGTGAGTATAAATACTAAGATTATATTTTTCCTTCGGAACATCTAATTGATCTCCTTAATGAATAAGGGGGATCTAAGTAATGGAAACTTGAGTAGGAAGAGCTTGAGTTTATATTTGAATATTTTCATCAAAGGGTTTTCGCATATTTACTATCATTGGGATTTTTAAATTTTATTTTTCTTCTAATCTCTCCTGATGCATGACATTTTCATTAAATATGACTCCCTTACTTCTAATGATTTTTTGATTTTTTGGGTCCCAAAATTGATAGCCAAATTCATTAATGCCATATCTAATCAATATATATTTCCTAAAATTAAGATTTAATTTATTCATCTCATCAAAATTAATATGAACATAAGAAGTACAGTCAAATATTCTAAAGAGTGATAGATTTACCTCTTCTCTAGTCCATGCTTTTCTAGCAGTCCATAGTCCAACACAACTGATGGTCCTCCTCTGTTGATCAAGTATATTGCAGTATTCATAGCATCTACCAAAAATGATTTAGGCAACCCAACATTAATTCTCATGATTTTCGATGCTATATAATGATTCTATTTATATGCTTAGCAACACCAATTTTTATGATTTCTTGGGAATATTTAGTCTTTCTTATGATCCCATTACTCAAATTCGTTATTGCAATACTCTCAACCATTTTCTTATTTTAAATATCTCAATTTCATACATGTTTCATTATCGAACAAAGCTTTCCACTTTCTAGACAGGTCAAATAAATCAGATTTATGTTTTAGAAAAAAATCCAAAATTTTCTAATACTATCACAAAAGAAAGTGATAAAATAATGAGAACGACCAAGATAAGATACCCAGATTAGTCCCCACACATTGGTATGAAGTAGTTCTAATTTTTTGAGTTTTGGGGCCTTTGAATTTTGAGAAACCCAATTTTATATGTTTTCCAAAAATGTAAACTTCACAAAAGTCTAAATCAATCTGTTATATTCCATTTAATTTTCCCTTTAAATGCATTACCTTCATCCCCTTTTCGCTCATATGCCAAAGCCCCTGAGACCATGTGTTTGAATCTATACCTATAAAGGCAACTACAATTGAATTTTTAGTTTCATATGTAACATAAAATATACCATCTTTTCCTTTCCATCTGCTACCACCATAGATCCTTTTGTTATCTTCCATGAGTCATCCAAGAAAGTGCTAATCATTCTTGAATCTATAAGTTACAACAAAGATAAAAAATTCTTTTTAACTATGAAGCATATCTCACATTTTTCTACTATAAAGAGGTCCCATTCAATAAGTTGATTTGCCCAGCCATTTCCAACAATGTTATAAGGCTTGTTTTCCCTAAGGTAGACCTTTTCAAAATCGTCAAGTACATAATTATGTAAAATGTCCCTATGGCATTGACCATGTAATGATACACCAGAATCTATAACCCATGAGACATTATGTATAGAAAGAGACAATATCGAAGCATCATAATCATTATTGTTAAATATGTTTACTAAATCTTTACTTCCTTAATTATTATTTGAAATAGGTTTATTTACTACATTATTGTCTCTTTTGAGATGTTTTTTTCTTTACCACAAATCCAATAACCATCTCCTTTTTATTGAGGTCTTGATTTTCTCTTCCTTGATTTAGAATGCCCATGGTTTCAATCTCCTCCTCTATTCAATGTTTTGTATCTTTCTTCCATATTCAAATCATTCCCTAATGTATCTATAGATCTTGAAATCTCTCTATGTATTTATTCACTTCGAAGAATACCCATAACATCATCAAACTTTAACATACAAAAACTATAAAAGTTACTCATGATCATCACTAAACTATTCTAACTATGTAGCAATCAAAAAATAAAATAAAATCAGTAGGGCTCTGATTTCGTTCTCAAAACTAATCCTAATGGATTCTAATGGACTGGTGAATGTATTAAACTTGTTTGGATGTTCAACCACACTACCATTGACGACCATATTCATGTTGAATATTCTTTTATCAAATTTAACTTATTCAATGTAGAGGGTTTCTCATACATCCTTGAAAAGATGCCATCAAATATGTTAGTGTCTTCTCCTTAGTGATATTAAACACCACAAATGAATCAAGAGATAATCCGATTGCATTAGGGCTTTCTCATTGAAAAGCTCACATTCATCATCTAGTATCTTCATAGACTTCTTTGATTTTCCTCTTAAAGAAAGATAAAAATTCTGCTGATAGAGAGTAAATTTAATTATTCCAAATTTTGAAGTTCGAACTGTTGAACATTTTATTGTCACATTTCCTTCTTTTGTCATTCGTCCAATTGAACCTAAAAGCCTTGATATTAGTTATAAAAAGAAGACATTGTTGGTGTATCAGGATTCGAGCAGACCTGCTTTCCCATGAAAGATTCTTTTCCCACTTCACCAGTGAGTCTCAGAAGGTGGAAGGGAAATTTCTATGTCGGGAAGGTCTCTCTCAAGAGGGTAGGTATACAATGGTTTTGGTTGGTAGTCATGTTAGGATCCTATAGAGTCACCATTAACTTAGATTTATTAATGGAGTTGGACATCAGTTGCCTCCCTCCAAGGGAAGTGATTTAGACTTAAAGGTCTAAGCAAGTTGACTCCTAAACCAACTAAATTACCAAAGAGTAGGGTAAACTATTGTGTTATGGTTGTAGAAGGTGTTAGGCACCCCCAACACACCCACCTTTTCATGGTGGCTTTTCTTAAACATGAATGAAACTACTTTCTTTAGTTGGGTGTTTTTAAAGGTGTACAAAGGCATGTTGTTCTAGGAAAGTCTAGTTTCCAATGCCTATTTAAGCATTCTAGCTGCCCACATACCCAAATTTGTATGGTTTGGAATTTATATGGTTTGTATGAGAAAACTACATGTAGTTCACTCTCGGGATGGTGTGCAATTTCTCAGTCTTAAAGGTCAATACCACTTGACCATTCAGAAAGGCGGCAAGGGTTCATTTTATGTGTGGGAAGCATACTTACATAGTACTCCTTGCAGCACAATTAAACAAACATATGTTAGTAAACATGGGCATGCCTATAGTGTTGCAAGGTCTCTATTTAAAGGTGAAACAACTTTAAGGATTGATTGTTTACTAAAGAACCAAGTTGGTGGATACTTACGAACTACTCCTTACAACACAATTTAAACAAGGTAAATGACATAAACTTAAATATGTTGATGGTTCAAGAATTTGAATAACAAGTAACAAATAAAGAACAAACATAAGAAAAATAGAAGATATTATTCCACATACATAAAATAATGATGAGTAGATCATAAAAGCTATTTATGTGGCCTCGGCATATGTCCCCTATTAAACACAACCTAAAAATAAGGATATTGGCTGCACAACCTAAAAATATGATTCCATGTACGTAAGAAAATGATGGGTAAAGTAGCCTTAATGAAGTTTGACCTAATTAAGGATAGTAGGCCCTATAGCCTAAAAAATGAATCCTATAATGATCCCACACCTCCTACAATTACTTTGGCTTCTCAAAAACTCTATAAATAGAGTTACCTACATTCAGGATGGGTCCTATGACCTTTCAGAACCTGTGAGAAGCGCAAAGAGCTTTAAAGCAAGTGTGGATGATTTGGAGACCGGGTCAGATTATCATCTTGTGTGTGGTTAAGCCATTGAAGTATTTTCCTTTAGCTTTCTTAATTTAAATCCTATTATTTTGTATGGTGATTATGGGAGTATATTTGTTTATAATCTAGATTATTTTATGAAAATTAATCAAAAATTAAAGTTTCAAAGATTCAAAACAATACTAAAGACATCAAATAAATTAGATTTATGTTTCATAAAGTAAATCCAATGATTTCTATTACTATTATCAATAGAAGTGATAAAATAATGAGATCCAATAAGAGAAGGTACCTGGGCTAGTCCCCACACATTAATATTAACTAAATCTATTTTTGAGCTTTAGGGCCTTTTGACTTTTGAGAAACTCAATTTTATTTTATTTTTCCAAATATGTAATCTTCATAAAAGACTAAATCAATCTATTTTAGTCCATGTAATTTTCCCTTTGAATGCACTACCTTCATCCCCTTTTTGTTTATATGCTCGAACCTATGATGCCATGTACTTGCATCTATACCTATAGACACAACTACAATTGAATTATTAGTTTCAGATGTAACATGAAGTATACATTTTTTTTCTTTCCACATGGTATCACCATAACTCCTTTTGTTATCTTCCATGATTCACCCAAGAATGTGCTAATCATTCCTGAACCTATAAGCAACCCAACAAAGATCAAATTTCTTTTTAACTATAGAGCATATCTCGCATTTTCAACTATATAGATGTCACATTCGCGATAATTTGACCTACACACCACTATTTTCAACAATGTTGTAAGGCTCACTATCCCTAAGGGAGACCTTTTCAAAATTTCCATGTACATAATTATGTAAAATGTCCCTATAGTATATAACATGAAATGATCCACTAACATCTATAACTCATGAGTCATTATGTATAGCAAGAGAAAAAATCAAAGCCTCATAATCATTATTGTTAAATATGTTTACTGAATCTTTACTTCCTTGATTGTTGTTCTTAATAGGTTTCTTTACAACTTTATAGTCTCTGCTAAGATGTAACCTTTTACCACAAATTTAATAACCATCTCTTTTTTCCTAAGGTCTAGATTTTATCTTACTTGATTTAGAATGCCCATGGTTTCTATCTCCTCTCTTCAATGTTATGTCTCTTTCTTCCACATTTAAATTAATCCCTTATTTATCTATAGCTTCTAAAATATTTCTATAAGATTCTTCACTTAGAAGAACACTCATGACATCTTTGTACTTCAACATACTAGAACTAGAGGAGTTGCTTATGGCCATCACCATAATATCCCAACTATTTGCCAATCCAAACAAAATCAATAGGGTTTTGATTTCATCTTCAAAACTAATCCTAACAGATTCTAACTGATTCATGAATACATTGAACTTGTTCAGATGATCACCCAGACTACCACCTTCAGTCATCTTCATGTTGAATTGTCTTTTCATTAAAAATATTTTATTTGATACAAAGGGTTTCTCATATATCCTTGACAAGGCAACCATCATATTTGTTGTCATCTTCTCCTTTGAGATATTAAACACCACATACGAAGCAAGAGATAATCCGATTTTACCTAGAGGTTTCTTATTGAGAAGGTTCCACTCATCATTTGGAATCTTATCAAGTCTCTTTGATTTTCCTCTTAAATGAAGATAAAAATCCTTCTGATAAACAGTAAATTTGCATCTTCCAAAATCTGAAGTTTGAGCAGTTAAACATTTTGATTCTCACTTTTCCTTCTTCTAGTCCCACTCAAACATAAAATCTCTGATACTAGTTATAAAGGAAAGATGCAAAAAAACAAGATGTGGTCACACAAATGACAAAGCAAATTAAGTGGTTTGGCAAGATTACCTATGCCCACAAGCTCACACCTATTCTAGTATATGGAAGACAAAGATGAACAATTTCTCTACCAAAAAACTTTTATGCGAAACTAGGGCTTTTAACCATTTTATACAAGCAATTATAGAAGTAAATTATCAAAGGTACCACTAAAAAAAACTCTGGGTTAGCACGAAGCTCAATCCACTCATCAAAGAAACCTTTTATTTTAATTCCTCATGAATAGTACTCTTTAATGAACAACACTCCCAACTGCTAATAAGGGTCGATCCTCAACAAAGACCAATACAGGTGGTCTGTTATACAATTTTGGCTTTTTTGTTGACGAGAAATAGAGAGGCCAATGCTAATGGTCTGCTACTCCTCCATCTCAATTGAGAAGTCAATATAGTTGATGAATTGTGAAGGAGATATGAACTCTATGTTCAAAATTTTAGAATCTCTGCTCTAGTAATCCCTTTTAAAATTAGCTTTTGTAGCCTTCAAAATCAAGTATTCAAACTAATCAAATTGGTTAATTGAGTGAGCTGAATGAAGGTGTTGTTATCATGTTTCTTGAAAATGGTTAAGGCCTCTTAATTGATGTGCAAGGGATCATGTCCAAGCTAACTCTGAAATAAAACCAAGCTTAGACTCAACTCCTTATCTCCCTATAGGTTTACACTACTCGACATAGATGAATGAAACCTCTTTTTAAACATATTTCCTAAAGGTCGAATAGTTCAAAGCATCAACAAAACTGAAATTCCAATGTATAAATCCTAGAGGGGTGTAAATAGGATATTTTAAAATTTTAGATTACTCCAAATTCAATTATTGTTTAATTGATTAAATTGATCTTGGAGTTTAATTGCAATTGAATTGTGCATATGTTATATTGGATGAGTGCAAAGCTTGACAATATAAATCACAAATGTAAAATCAAACCACAAGCAATCACAATGTATACAAGATATATAGTGGTTCGGCATAACAGCCTACATCCACTCTCGAAAGGTTACCACCAAGCTAAATAATTTTATCAAGATTGATAGTGTTACAATCAAGGCTAAAATTAATAAAAAAACCTAATCTACTTGCCAAGCAAGCTACACTCGGTGTCTTCGGCGGGTGTGGTCTATGGTCTATTCTTCCGGTGTCTCCGATGGAAGATCTATGTCTTTATACTACCAATGTCTCGGACGGTAATACTAATTCTCCCGGTGTCTCCGGCAGGAGAGGTCTCAATAACTTAAAGAAAAGTTAAAGGTAAGGGCTTACCTCTTCGAAGATAAATGTTGCCTTTGCACATAAGTTGGTGTTGTTCCTCCTTGAGTAAAATGCGTTTTTAGCTCCCTAAAGCTTATTGGTTAGCTCCTCAAGCTAGTTGATCCAATACCGGTGGGTTGCTCCTTTCTTAAGAAAGGTGTGACTATAGAACCCACTTTCTTCTCAAGGGTTTAGACAACCCTTAGTTTCTTTCACTTAATGATTTATCTTAGTAAGAACAAGGTGGAAGTAGGGAATGGTCTTTTTGGATATAGACTTTACTATCTAGGTTTGTAGAGAGATTTTTCAAGAGTTAGAGAAGCTAATCTCTCATAATATTCCCAAAACAAGAGCAAGAGAGTTAGAATTTTATTCCTGACCATTACCTTGCTCACTTGAGTTCATTCTCTTATATATTGGACGAAAATGATTCATGTCCATTAGGTTTAAACATTCCTTAATGGTCAAATTACATTGGCTATTGATTAGAAACAAAATTTTGAAGTTTAGACCATTATACAATGTTTTTGCCACTTTGGATCGATCCAAGTGATAAAAACACTTAGAACCTAGATCAATCTAAATAAGTTTGGATTGATCCAAATTATTTGGATCAAACTGGGAGTTTTGGATTGATCATGGATCGACCCAAAATCACAAAAACAGCCCCAAACCCCTTAGGAAAGCTATAGTGACTTGGGATCGCCCCTCCGTGGTCTAGGAAGGCCTGTGGGCCTTTGAAACCCTTCATTGGACCCTTGATTCACCTTGACTACTTCACATTACCTGTTTTACTTTATGTGAGTTTGGAATGAAGTGTGAACCCTTCGGGATTATGGACGTCGAGGCCCACTTCTTCTGGTTAGGTCACTAACCCCTTCTGTGCGAGGGTTAGGCTTTGCTTGGAGTCGCCACCAACTCAAGGTTTAACCGATAGAGTTAGATGTCGGTTCTCCTCTTCAGGGAAGAGGAGAAGTCTAGATCCGAAGGTCTAGGGGTTTAACTCCTAATATTGGTCTACATTCCTAAGATTAGGGATAAGTTGTTTGGTTTCATTTGAGGAAGGTGTTAGGCACCCTAAATACCCACCTTTTTAGGACAGCTTCTCCCATTCACACAAGTCTTAAATTATGTTAATGCCCAAGCTTTACAAATTTTAAGTTATGTGTTTACTGGATTTTTCTTAGGCTTGATGCTTGATTTTCCCTCAACGCCTGAATTTAATTCAGGGTGAAATTCAAGCATTGGTTCCTAAAAAACCAAAAGACTATCCTTTATGTTGCCCTATTTTAATTGTAGGAGACCCCTCATAGGTTAGGCTCTTAGAGGGATGGTGGACCCCTCTAGATTATTTGTTGATTGACTATTTAGGGTTAAGTTTAATCCTAACCAAAAGGGAAGAAAAGGAAAGAAGTTATATTTTTTTGTTTTTCAAGACTAATGTTTGAATTATCTCAATGCCTAAATTTTAATTCAGGGGGAAATTAAGGTGTTGGGAGCTGATCAAATCAACATGTTCATGTGGTCTTTTAGGATAGTTTGGGGGGTCTCAGTGTTGTGGGGCCCCTAAGTTCGGTTAGGAAAAGTTTCCTAGGGTTATACTATGCAACCCTAAGGGTCATGGCATCTACCCACGTGGAGATATGATCTCCCAAAGTAACCTACTTAGTCATCTGTTATAGGTCTAACGCCTAATTTTTTATCTGATGCCTGAATGTTCAACGCCTGAATTTAATTCAGGGGAAATTTAGGCATTCAGTACTGGGGTCAGCAATCAACCTTGGCTTTTAAGCCACAAAAGTATGGCCAAGAGGGGTAGGGTTTCTCCTGGGTCTTTGCACTACACCTAGGGTGGACACTCACTAAATCACTTTGAAAAAACATGATTTTTAACCCAAGCTTAATGACTAAAATTCACTCCAACACTTGAATTTTCACCCAATGCCTGAAATTAAATTCAGGCATTGAGAGAGAAATAAGGGCCTATAGAGGTGCATAGCCACAGGATTGAATTTTAAATACCACATTAGCCATAGGACAGGTCTAGAGAAGAATTAGGGTTCCATAGGGTGGGTCCTTGTCACCCCCCAAAACCCATACTTGTACGGCTATGAATTTTGAAATGTGACATTAATCCATTCACATTAATGTCATTTAATTTGCTTATAATTTGTTTTCTCATCTTTTCTTTCATACATACGCAGCGGACTCTCATAATCAAATCATAACCATTCCATTAAATTTAAAATCCACAAACCATATTCTATAAATAAAATCCCATAGTCT
>JAOXJP010000003.1:8699178-8711489 GCA_025762735.1 Platanus orientalis | reverse complement strand
TTTTGATGGAACCCTCATCGGGTTTAAATAGATGCGATCAGGTACCCTCTTCGTCGGGTCACATTAATTGACGATGTTTGTTTGATGCTTGCCACTAGGCGTGAGATAGTGGTATCCTACCATCGGATTGTAGATGGGTTTGTTCAGTTCTGTTACCCGTTATCTAGCTCACAGCACGTGTGGGAGATTTCTGGTATATGATTTAGTTATCTGTTATCTAGCTCGCAGCACGTGTGGGGGATTCATATATTTGTTTCAGCAGGTCTCATATATGTATATATGTTTTAGTGATTCGTTCTGTTTAGTTCAATTTCAGATATTTGTTCAGTTCAGTATTTTAATTCTGATTATGTTTCTGTTCAAATTATGCATCTTGATTTCTATTCTATTATGCTATTTGTTCTGTTTTAGATTAGAAGCATTATTTTCATATGTAAAGAAATTGTTTTAAAAGCATGTTTCATTCTGTTTTGATTATAAAAATATCTGTACCCACTAACCTAATTGTTATAGCATGTTAAGTAGTGTTCCTGTTTATTTGTAAAATCACTCACGCTTATAGAGTTGACACTGTTGTTTTCAGATGATGAGGATGATAGAGTAGATAAGTAACATGGATTCAAAAAGAAGAACAATGATAGAGATTTGATTTAGCTATTTTAAGACATTATGTTATTTTATTTCAGTATTTATTTAGAGACCTATTTTGATTTAGTTCAGTTCAATTATTTTAGTTTTATTTGAAGAGATTTTATAGGTTAGTTTAAAGTTTCAATTTTATAGAGATGATTTGCTATTATTTGGGTTTATGTCAGATTATGAGATTTTATTTATAGAATATGGTTTGTGGATTTTAAATTTAATGGAATGGTTATGGTTTAATTATAAGATTTTACTGTGTATGTATGAAAGGAAAGATGCAGAAAAAAAAATTATAAGCAATTTAAATAACATTGATGTGAATGGATTAAAGTCATGCGCCAAAATTCGTAGTCGTATAGGTATGTGTTTTGGGGCATGACACCAAATCCCACGCTTGAATTTCAATACGCTTGAAAATGACATCGTTAAGGGGGGGCCTTTGGGCATTCGTTAAGGAGACACCAAATCCACACCGAGTGGATTGTGAAGTTGTCTACTTTAGTTCAATTCTCTCCAGCTTAGTCCGAGTCCTGCCTTGTGTGGTTGTCAAATATGATGCAATCGCAAGCCCAAGTGAATAGACAAAAAAAAAAACTTTTACATTTTTATTTATTTATGGTATTCTTGTCGAAACATCTATGAAGTTTGGAAAATTTGACAAATAATCAAGTATTTTTAAATATTTGAAGAAAAGGACATTAAAATTTAAAAAAAAAAATCCAAAAAGATTATGTAAAAGGAAAAATATCATTCAACAAAATTTTGAGTTTCCTTTTATAACCTTAAGTTGGATTTGGGCCCACCAAATCTAACTTCTCTCTCTAGGCTTGCTCTCCCACTCCTACTCCATCATCAAGCAATTCCAACAAGACTCAAACCATGCCCACAAACCAAATGCGCACACCAATTTCAATATAAAGTCAGGATGAACCGGAGTTGTCTTTGGTGGTGTATGTAGCAACGTTCAACGTCAGTGCGTGACAACAGGGTAGACCAACAGAGAAACAAAAATGGCAAAAAACCAACCAAACGAAAATGATGAGATGTGTTTCAGAGACTTCAAGTTCTTATCATCTTCTAATCATCCTTTGCAATCCTATCAAAATAAAATAGTGTATAATGACGAATGGGGAAATTTCATGGACAATTTCTTTTAGAAGCAAGATTTATCTGGGAACCCACTTCGATTTGAGCCATTAAACGGCTTTACTCCCATGCTAAATCTAATTAAACCCTTGAAATCTCCCCAAACTTGGATCTTTTCAATTTTTTTTTTTGAATCCTTCGACAAATAACCTTGAATTGAAGCCAAGTAATACCAAATCTAAGAAGAGTTCCGCTACATTGGTTGTGGAGAAAGGGTGGGGGAAGCCTAGATGAGCTTTGCCTCTTTCAATTTTCAGTGATGAAGAGGAAAAATCCGATTCGGTTAATCTATCATTCAGTAATGATGTGGACATGATTTCTTCCAAATTGGCAGCTACTGTAAAATGGATTCACTTTTGGACCAGGTGGTAAATTTATAATTGTATTATATAAAATTATATCCAAATCAATCATATACCCTTGTTCTCAATTATTTCAAAATTTGAAAAAATCGCCACACTTCATAAACTATTGGCAATCTTCTCTTTGGCTCAATCTGGTTGCCATGAAAAGGTTTTCTCATGACAAAATTTTCTCAAAAAAATCATTTTTAAGTTGTTTGATTGCCATGACAAGTTGATTTTGTAATGTTTTTCTTACAATTATTTTCTTTCCTTTTCTTGTGGGATTTTCTTTTTTATACAATTCAAGGCAACCAGACCGGGCCTTTATTTATTTGCTTATGTACTAATTAAGGACCATTTTCGTTAATAAAACAATTTCGCGCCGTTCACATTTTAAACTTTCAAGGTTCACAGTCGTCAAAAAAATGGAGGGAAACAGACACACAGAGTTCTTCTTTTTCGAAAACACGTTTGATGAAGCCACAAAATCCCCTCCAACTCCTTTCCCGGAAATGCACCGTCGGCTGTCCGATCCTCGATCGGGTTCTCGCCGGCGGCATCCCCTGCAACTCCATTACCGAACTTGTCGCCGAAAGCGGTTGCGGCAAAACCCAACTGTGTCTACAGCTGCTTCTCTACGCTCAGCTCCCCATCTCGCAAGGTGGTCTCGGCGCCTCCTCTCTCTACATTCACTCCGAATTCCCATACCCCTTCCGGCGCCTCCAACAACTCTCCGTTTCCTTCCGCTCCTCCCACCGGCAGCACCTTCTTCCCTCTCACGATCCTTGCGATCTCATTTTCGTCCGTGGAGTCCATTCTGCAGATGAGTTGCTCGATCTATTGCACAAAATCGATGCACTCCTCATCGACCCACCTTCTCAATTGCCCGTTAAATTGATTGTGATCGATTCCATAGCCGCCCTCTTCCGTTCAGAATTCGAGAACAACCCAAGTGACCTCAAGCGAAGGTCGTCTCTCTTTTTCAGGATTGCTGGGAAATTGAAATCGCAGGCAAGTAAGTTCGGCTTGGCGGTTGTGGTTACGAATCAAGTGGTTGATTTGGTGGGACCTGATGGTGTGAACGGGCTTAGAGTCGGGAATTTGGGTTGCTTATATTCATCTGGGAGACGGGTTTGCCCGGCTTTGGGGTTGTCGTGGGCGAATTGTGTTAATTCGAGGTTGTTTTTGTCGAGGAACGAAGAAATTGTTAGTGGGTTGACGGGAGCAGAGGATGAAAGAGATAGGGATACAGGCGTTGTGCGGACAAGGAGGAAATTGCAGGTTGTGTTTGCACCGCATTTACCTGAATCATCTTGTGAGTTTGTGATTTTGAGAGAAGGGGTTTTTGGAGTGGAGACATAGTGATCTTTTGTTTTCTATATTTAAAGGCAAGTTTGAATGTGAGAGTGATGCAAAATTTTCTTTGCTTTTTTTTTAACTTCTCAGATGCAATTTCAATAAATTGCAACAGACAATTACAGTAATTATATTGGGTGTTCTTCCTAAGTCCTTGAAAGTGGTTCTTGTTTATACTCAACCAATAATATAAAAATAAAATAAAAATTAAGTATGGTTATATATGGCACAAATTAACTAGTTTTGTTTTGGGTTTAGTTGGCTATGCTTGTAGTTCACATGTTTGCTTAATTTACTGAGTCGGAACAGAAAAAGGTTCATGGTCATTGAAGGGCCCCCTACATTAGGTGGGATATGGTTTGATTCCAATATGATGTTTAAGAGAAAACCCTCACAGGATGAGGCTCCTCATTAAATCAAGCTCCAAGAAAGGTCGTGATTCAATGATAGAAGGGGGGCGTTCATCGATTGCCAGGCTCAGACACGTTATTTCTATTATGAAGGTTTGCCTGAATTTGATCGTCTAGTCTGTCATTTCCCTTGGAATGTTAAGAAAAATTTAAGGTTACCTTATGACATGAAGGATTTTCTTGATCAAACTTGAAAGATCTGACGTCCAAATCATGGTTGCCAGCATAGCAGTTTTGGACTTTGGTTTAGAGCTGATGATTCTTTGGTTGGCTAGTAAAGGTGTATTTGTTGCATTTTGATTGATTGTTAGTTTACTTCACAGCATTGAATCGCTAAGCTTAGCTCTTGCCATCGCTTCCATATGCCTACATGGGCGTTGATTTGTTGAGCACAAAAGTTTGTAGTGGATTTAGAACAAGGGGGAAGAGATAGGGATGGATAGTATAGAATTCCTAGTCTAGGCCTCCTTCACCACACTAACGATTACGGATGCCCAAAAGTGTATAGCAAGGAATTTCAATATCGAACACATAAAAGCAAACAGATGGTTTAGTTTGGTGAAGACAAGGAAAAGCCATTAAGATCAGGATTATACGGTTGTCTCAGCTCTCCTTTGCAGTTGTCTGCTGCAAGCAATGGTTATATAAATGAGATGGTTTGATACGTGCCACTCAGAAACAAAGAACTTACATGAATTTTTAATTATTTTATTTATTTATTCCTCTATTTGTTAAGATAATATAGCCATCAAGTGTGTAAATTGGGCCGGGCCGAGCTAGGTTAACTATAACTTGGGTCAAGTTTGGACTCAGCTTTCAGGATTAAAGCATTATATGAGCAAAAGTTCGGTCAGGCAACCAGTCAGGCAAATGTCCATTCTAGTCCAAACCGAACATGGCTCATACTTAGTATAAATTCAATCCACACCGCTTCCTGGCTCGATTTCAGCCCACCATTGTGTCCCTAGGCAATCTGCTGTAATGTGAACTTTTTTTCTCATGAATACATCAGACGCTTATCATCATCTTGAGGGTGTCAAATTACAGCTACTTTTGTGGCTGCGAGAGTCCAGTTTGGACTGTTTAGCTATCTGGTGGTGTAGACGATCTCATCTAGGCAGGACTCTGTTGAATGGTAGGACCCATTCCAATACATGATGTGCCAATCACAATATTAATCTGCACCATACAACAGATTGCAACTATGTAGCTTCGAAGAAGTAGATTCGCAGTCGTTTTTGTCACTCTGGATAATCAAATCCTACCTCATTTTCCGTTCAAATTGGCAGTTAAGCAACAACAAATCCAATAACGAGCCCATGTAAGCAATTTATGAACTTACAGTGGCATCAACCACTTAGTATAAACTTTCGAGTCAATGGGTTACCCTTATTTGGAGCCGGAGTCCAACAGTCACATTGAACGGATGACCCCGAACATCAATCCAGACCCGGAGAAGATTATATACGGAAATCTGCTTTTCCTGATGTATTAGATTGGCATTAGGGGGTGGACACATCAGTGCTGAAAAGTGATAAGCAACCCCCAAAAAGTGTAAGTCACTTTTTGGTACTGATACTCAGCCCCCTGATGTCATCCTAATACATCAGGAAAAGCAAATTTCTGTACCTAATCCCAGCCCAGACAGACCACTTAGCGATGGCCATTTAATAAATGGTCGAACATAATTTTACTGATTATCCAAGAGCAGTCTGCCAGGCAGTGAACTCAGGACCATGTCTGCAAGATGAAGGACCATATACGGTATGGTTTGACAGTTAAGTGAATGTTTACCAAACGTGAATATAAATAAATATGTAGAGAAAGTAAGGTACTAAAGGTCAAAAGTTAGCTTGTACCACAAGAGTAAGTGTAATGAGAAAGCAAGGTACCAAAGATTAAGAGTGAAAGCTGAAGAAACCGAATCAGAACATATGTGATGATCCAGGAGAGTAAGTTCTTTGGATCACCATAAGCTTTGAATTGAATAAAGTGTACGAATAAAAAATATTTAAGAAGGGTAAAGAAAGAAACTTCTTCATTAAGGTGACGATAGCTTAAGCATCAATGAGTTTCAGATTGTCTATTGGAACATGGCTGAATAAGCATTGTCATACTATCCGCTCCAATTCTCTGGCATAACTGAGTGTTTGATTGATAAGTTGTAGCGACGGTATCTCCTTGCAAGGGGCCGACTCTTTCGCCTTTTGGAAAAACACAAAACCATTGTTTATCTCCCATTCGGGGTGCTCCTGCATGCAACAGATAGTGGATACATCATTCAACCTGGTTATAGAAATAAATATAAATGGGGAAATGTTAGTGGACGACAAATAGCCAACCTCCCGATCAGTTTGAACCACTTGGAACAGAACAAATTGATTACTTCTCCTCCACATCATTGTGAAGAGAATTTATTTATATTTTTCCAGAACCTCCTTCCCAAACCCCTAACAAGCCCCAGTGTAGCAGAAACAGCAAGAGTTGCAGGAACCCTCACTTTTCAGAGAAAAGTTGCAGAGGATGCTTGTTTTTAATTTGGGTAGTTTAAGATTGAAAACCAATAAAACAAGTAACAGGTTCCCTAATTCCATATGGCCAAATCAGATTTGGATGCCTGTGGTGTCAATTGAAAGGTTATTAAGCTACCTTTTCAATAAATCCAAGGAAAATCCAATGTGATTGAAGAAAGTTATGATCAAAAGAGTGGTAGAGTATAAATTTTGCTTTAGTTTTATGCCTGTTTACTCCAAGGTATATTTCCAAGCTTGAATGTGCTTTTTCCTTCAACCTCACAAGGTGATGATTCCTTGCAGAAACTCTACATGCTGATTTCTTTGGTTCTATCCCCTCCTCTGTTCTTTCTATTTCTTTGAATTATATTTAGTCATTTAATGAATTTTTATCATTCATCAAATCCTAATCATAATTTCTTAGTTGAGTTGATAAATTCTGCATATGCAAACAAACCGACCAACCTATATTCATCAACCCATCTTCTGTTTAGTTGCTTAGGGTTAGAATTCGTTATCTGATCTAGAAGTGGCAGCTGCATTTAGAAGCTATTTCTTTTCTTAAAAAGTTTATTTTGCTGATTCTTTGTAGTTTACTCTCTTCATAGTTCCTGCATTACACTCTCCTTCACAACTATTCTATTAGATCTCTTTTAATGCAGATTTCAAATAAATTGGGACACAAGGAAGCTTTAAACTGTAGTTGGTGAGCTGCATTGGTGATCAAGCAGTTTCAGAATATCAAACCAAACCTACCTACACATGCAAAATCTAATTATTTCATCTCATACTCTTCTTGGAACAAAATTGTAAGTCTGATTACTAGGCTAATCATCGGTTGAGAAAGCAAAAAAAAATCATGGACCAGCAGTTCAAAAAACAATGTGATGTTTAAGAGAAATAATGGAGAAGTTGAAACATTTTTCAATCCAAAAATGCATTCCAATGCAATAATTGATCAAACTAGAATAAACTGCGGTGAACAAAAGAAGTAATACTGAAAATTTCAAGTACAACTGCAGAAGTAATTACAAAAAGAAACAAAACTAAAAAACTTTGATATGAAGTGCACAATGATAAGGAGTCTAAATATAACTGGTGCAAAAGATACATGAAAGACCATTGACTTTGAAGATATTTGGGGCTGATCAGAAGGGGAGATTGTGAAAACATTAGACTTAGAGCAAGGACTTCCATATAAAAAGACGTAGTTAATCAAGATCTCAGAAGATATGGAAGGGTTACACTCTAACATGAAAAAGTTACAACCAAATTTAGGCCGAGTACTTGAGTTGTAGTTAATCGATACTTACATGTGGAAGCTGATTATAAAAAGGGAGGGGGACTGAAATCCACAAAGGCTGGCATATTGAAACAACAAACATGATGCAGTTAAATATCTCCAAAAAACCTGACCTTTTTTTTTAATGTAGACGGAAGAAAGCTGACTGGTTTTTCTCAGGATTAGTTCAATAACGATCTAAACTAGAAGGAACTTCATTCGGACAGCCTACGGAGATGCTCTATTCAACATAAGCAGTTAGAAGTAGAACACTAATATTACAAAACTTTGTACTGGAAAAAATTCCGAGGGACAAACTACATAATTCAACACCATGTAATGAAACTAAACAAGAGATACAGAGAAAAATCATCCCAATTATTTAGCAATAACAACAGTTCTGATAAGTCGCATCAACTCCAGTATTTCACATATTTGAGTGATCAACATAACAGAGGCAAATAAAATATAAAGAACACAGAATACAGGAGCGAAGATGCTAATTGTATTTACCTCTTCGATATATTCAGACAACTCTTGCTCAGAGGAGAACATCAACATTTTCTTGGCATCACCAATTGAGAGAGAATCATATGTCTTTTCGCTACAACCAGCTATTTCATCTCTGAAAGTTGCATAAAAGGTTTACTTGTCATGAAAAAAAGGGAGAAAAAATTAACAGAAAATGTTAAAAGAGATGAAAGAAAAGATTGTTGATGAAGGCTCCAGTTCTCAAGAGTTTAAATTTCATTTAAAAAAAAGATCTTTTCAGAGTACAAATTTCAAAAAAGAAATTAAGGTATCTGCTGGTCATGTATATGGTTGGTCTACCCAAGGTTCAAATTTTCCATATAATGAATATTTCTCCCAACAGAGTTATGGAAATTTCAGAGAAATTTAGCTGAAAATTTTCAAAATAATGGAAAATCTATGAAGATTAGAGAAATTAAGGAAAAAATTGAAAATTTCAAGGAATGTTAAAATAAGCATGATTCCATACTCAGGACTCAAGAAACTACAAAAATCATCTATGTATAATAATAATAAATAAATAAATAAATAAAACAGATTAGCATGGATGTCTTTTTGTTGGTGAGAAGATATGGTTCTTTATCCTCCAACTTATTACTTTTAATTTTTTTTTACATCCAAGAGTCATATGATACAAGTGCATAACAAAACTATGTGTCATTGTCCTCATGGTATTGCCTCTCCACATAGATACAATACTAAGTTCAGGTCATCATGTTATGATATCAAGCTATATAATCATGTACATAGTGCTAGCATTCATTCTCCCCAATATTTCATATACCGATTGGTGGATACTCAGCGAAGTGTCACAGTAATTTCCCATAATTATGGATGCGATATGGCTGTACATCTCTGTTTTATAGTCCAACATAGATAGTGTTATTTATAATAGTTAGCTATCTTTAAAACTTTATTTTGTAATTTAAGTTACATAAGGCGGCGTACATCTTGCCCTCCCTAGACCCCGCGTTAGTGGGAGCCTCGTGCACTAGGTCACCCTTTTTATTAATTTAATAGCAAAATTTCATCAAATTAATCACATACATAAATAAACGCTTCCAAACATTTTTTTTATCAACAAATGGCTACCTATAAAAAAAACAATTGCATGAATAATTTATCTTATATTTCATCCTAAATTAGCAACGTTTCGGTGAGAATTTGGAACCCTTTTATTCCCATGCTATCTTGTTTTGCCACCCATAAAATTAGGGAAATTTTTTGGCAAATGTTTGAACCATGGTTCTAATAATAACATTTTGGTCAGTAGAACTTGCATGCAGAAGAGGTAGGATACCCACCCTGGACCATAGAACATCTCCAAAACAAGAAATTGACCTTAATTGGATGATTGAAGCCATACATTAAATACTTTTATTTTTCCTGCACTTCCCATATACATATATACAAGCATAAACACATACAAACATATATGCGTATATGATGTCAAGGAATTATTTGGCAGTTTTATTACCAACTCAAAACATATCTAAGTATTTTAGTAACCAACTTGTCCATGTCTTAGTTTTGACATTTGCAATAACTCCTTAAATGAATATATTACATTTGAGGGAATTTGATTAGCATACCATTAAAAGAAGGGGATTTGATTAACATAGTTGAACAAATGTTGAGTGAAGCATGAGCAAACTCACCCATATGGTTAGAGTTAGATAATACCAACACAAGTTTTAAAGAATGCATTTGACTGGATCATTATCTTTGCCGATTAAAACAAAAAAAGTAAAATAAAATCTTCCCTCAACGTGTCACATGTCCAGTATATTATAGGTTTCTACCAATGGATAGCTTGCATAATAGTGTTTCCTAAAATTCAAATATCCATCTAGATCTATTCAAACATACTACCTGACTGTCTTTTTATTTATTTATTTATATTTTTTATTTTGGTTTGGGGGGTTTACCTGACTGTCTTTGCAAGGAGATCCATGAAATAAACATAAGTCTCATGTGGTACCATCTGCCTGGCACTCAATACACGGTTGTAAGCCCCTTCCATGAAAGATTGTTCCAGTTCCACAGCATGCTTAATGCAAGGATTCTCTAGAGCAGCAGCTGAAAGTAATTCTAGTTCAGTATGAAATTCTGCTATTCTGTTCTGCACAAGAAGCCTAAGAAGGTTAAGGCCCAAGATTGCATACTCCTGAGGTGATGGCGAGAGACGGCTACTGTTCCAGCAAAAGAAAAGGATGCATGTAAAGATACTTTGAACGATAAAAGAAGAGCATTTGGTTGTAATATTGTTTTATACAAACAGAACGACTCTCAAACATCCATGAATTTATGAGTTCGTTGAAAAACTAAAGCTGTACATAGTAACTATTTATTCTGTTTCCTGAATTGAAGTCAGTTGAACTTACCCCGTGTCTGTATAGTAAGGTTTAAGTTGAAAAAAATCCCTCTCAAAGGCATCTTGGTCTTCTGTCTTCACACTAAGGACCACAGCATGCTCAAATATATCCCCTGAGGTTTCTCATAGCCAAAACAATTACATGTAGGTATGGATTCTTAAAAAAATGAAAGCAAAAAACATAAAGCAATAAGAACATCTGATGATACCCATGATATATATATATATATATATATATATATATATATATCTATATATAATCAACACACCAAAGAATTAAAGGCATAGTAAAATATCATTCATATATCACTTTGGATGATAGTCGCAAAAAAAAAAAAAATCTCAGTTAATTCAAGCCCTGAATTCTTAGTATAGCCAGAATCCGGATAACTTAAATTCCAATCCAATGGAAACAAATAGAACGAAAGTAGTAGAATGCGTAAGTTGCATTGGTTAATCTAATATTCTAACATTTTTTTTTTTTTTTATGAATAATTTAATATTCTAACCTCATCACTATAATGAAGAAAATTTATGGGAAAAATTCAGTCAAAACAAATGGACATAAACTAAATTCTGTTAAACCTGTTCTCTAAATATAGAAATCAAACCCAACATGGCATGTGGGGATTTGGGGCCCATGAAAGAGGGAGATTGGTAAATGAGATGATCAGGAAGAACAGACTGAAGATTGTAATTCTGAAGGAAACCAAGCTTATGACTGTAAAAAGGGAAATTGTCAACAGCCTTTGCCATTTCGAGAACCTGGGTTGGATTGCTCTTTCTTCTATCAGGGTAGTAGGTGGGGTGCTTCTGATCTGGTGTAAGGAGTTGGAGGAGTGCTATGAGGCATGGGTGGTTACATTCTCTACCTCATTAGTAGCTGCTATAAAAGGGGAGAGACAAAAATGGGTCATGTCTGTTGTGTATGGGTCAACTGTGGGTCCACAGTTGGAGGACTTTATTGCAGAACTGGGGAGGATTCAGGCTCGATGGGAGCTGCCATGTATAGGGGGATTTCAACGAGGTTCTTTATTTGGAGGAGAGAAATCGGGCTGTGAGAAGGATATAGGGGATGAACTTATTTTGTGACTTTGTTGATCAGTATGAGTTCATCAATTTACCTATCTCTGGGGCCAAATTCACTTGGTCTAATTTCCAAGATAACCCTACCCTTAGTAAGCTGGACCGTTTTCTAGTGAATGTGGATTGGGAGGATAATTTCTCACCAGTGAGTGTGGGTGCATTGCCAAGACCCAGGTCGGATCACATGCCTATTCTCTTAAAAGGGGGGAGGAGATAAGAAGAACTGAGCCTTTTCCGTTCAAGTCTCTGAATATGTGGCTCTTGCAGCTAGGCTTTGTTGAGTTGGTGTGGAGATAGTGGGAGGCCATGGAGGTCTGAGGCCCCCCGAGGTAGGGGTGGCAATTCATGTTGGCGGGTCGGTTTTGTGTTGTGTCGAGGTAGGGGTATAAGAATATTTGGCTCAACCATAACCCGACCCATTTATTAATCATGTCAAAGTAGGTCGACCTGTTTTGACCCGAAACACGTTTAGGGTCAGCCCTAACCCGCTTATTTTCGTGTTGGGTCGTGTCGGGTTCACAAGTTATGTGGTAATTTATCTTGGCAAGTCGGGTTACTCGGGTTAGTGTCGTGTCAAGGTTAGGGTATAAGACCATTTTGCTCAACCCTAACCCAATACATTTATTA
>JAOXJP010000003.1:8632683-8667239 GCA_025762735.1 Platanus orientalis | reverse complement strand
ACGTCTTAGTCGATGTTCAATCACTTTCTCCCATAATTTCATTGTATGGCTCATAAGCTTGATCCCACGATAATTGGAAACAATTGTGTAGGTAGAGATTTAAAATCAAGGACACAAGATGACAATGTGTTTATCAGATAGGTAACAATAAGAGGAGCTTCGGACAAAAAAGACTTTGGAACAGGCATGGTGAACAATAAGGCTAAAGTGATCCCAAGAAGATGACGATTCATCTTAGCTACCCCATTTTGTTCAGGAGTGTTTGGGAAAGAGGCCTGATGAACAATACTTGACTCACCATTATCAAACTGGAGTATACGAAGCTTAGCATCAAACTGTGTCATAACCATTTTATGAAAAGAGGTAAAGCTGAAAAAACATCACTCTTACATGTCAACAGGTAAACCCATGTAGTTCTATTGTATTCATTTACAAAAGTAACATATTCATCAATTTTTTATTTTTTATTTTATTTTATTTATTTATTTACAAAAGTAACAAAGTATTGATATCCAAATAGAAAAGTTATAGGGGCTGGCCCCCACACATCCATACACATAATAGAGAAATAGAGAAAGGAGAAACATTGTGGTTATTACTAAGAGGATAAACTGATTGACAATGTTGAGAGAGTTCATATGGTTCTCATCTGACAACAAAAGATGAAGTAAAGAATTAAGGAAACATCCTTTTCAATTAAATAAAAGAAGGATGGCCAAGGCGATAGTGCCACTGTAATAACATATCATGAGAAGGATTAGTTGTCCTTTCTCTACTGGAACTTGTTGAACAAGAGAGGCAGCTGGAGATGCAGTGTTCAACAAATAGTGCCTGTTTGTCTCATGCCCTTTGCCAATCATCTTCTTTGTCACCAAATCCTGAAACACACGATTAGAGGGAAAGAAAGTGACACTACAATTTAAGGATTTGGTGGTGTGATTAATGGATAACACGTTCAAACTAAGCTTTGGAACATGCAAGATAGAGGACAGCAAGAGAGTAGATGGAGGAGTAATATTTTCTTCACCTGCTACATGGGAATAAGAACCATCAGCTATCTTAACTTAATCTCTACCAAAACAAAGGTGATAAGTAGAGAAAGGGATGTCATTACCAGTCATGGCATTACATTGGACCTTTTCTTGATGAAGGTTGGAATACACTTGACTCATAGAGGGAAGATTGTCCTTTTGAAGTATATGTAGTCTAACTGGCTCATACGATTCATGCAAACCGGCTAGCAAGTCTAAAATCTGATGTTGTTCAACTCCCTTTTGGTAGGCTGTAGCATCGTCAACACACTTAGGTTTATATGTGTCATAGTAGTCCAGCTCTTCCCACATTTTTTCTGCAACAAGAAGTGTTTTGAAGTATATGTAGTCTAACTGGCTCATACGATTCATGCAAACCGGTTAGCAAGTCTAAAATCTGATGTTGTTCAACTCCCTTTTGGTAGGCTGTAGCATCGTCAACACACTTACGTTTATATGTGTCATAGTAGTCCAGCTCTTCCCACATTTTTTCTGCAACAAGAAGTGAAGTAGGAAGCCAACAAAAGATCATCTTGCTTCAACTGTGCAATATTCTGACGTAACTCATACAAATGAGTTGTGTTTCCCACCAGGGAGAGGGCCTGAGACACAACAACCAAAATTTGCTTTATGGTCTCCAGAAACAAATAATTGCCACTAATCTCAAGCTGCATGGAATGTTAATCACCAGGCCATTATAGTGGCATTCTCTGCATCCAATTGCATATGTAGGGTCTCCACAACATGGCACACTTGGACCATGTCAAGTAATTTTTTTTTTTGAAAATTAAGATAATATATTAAATAGAAAAAAAGAAGAAGCGATACAGCAGCATGAGAAAGGCTAGAAAAAAAGAAGAGCCAAGAAAAAGGGTAGTAGCTAACGGGGACGAGAATATAGCGATTCCAATAAAAAATCCAAGATCCAAAGGGGGTTTTGTCTTTAATAGAGGACCCAAAGATCCAGTTGTAGGCTCTTGATAGGGAATCATCCAGCACTTTTCGGGGTTGTTTTTCAATGCCCCCAAAGAGTGCGCTCCTCCCAAATACACCACCATAATGCCGAACTCCTGTCCCTTGATGCTCCAATCTCTATTTTTCTGATAATGCCAGCATTCTAGCACTTGATAGACCGATTCCGGCTGAACCCAAGTGACACCAAATCTAGATAGGAGGTAGTTCTACAAAGGCACCACCCAAGGGCAGTGTTAAAGGAGATGAGGAGAGGATTCAGCTGCCGATAAGCAAAGACAACACCTGTTAGGAGTTATTAAGCCCCTCTAAATCAAGTTTTCAATAGTTGGAGCTCAATCCCACCAAAGTTTCCAGACAAAGAAAGAAACTTTAAGTTGAATCTGGGGATTCCAAATAATTGTCTCAGAGAGACTTCTGATTTTGAGGACTTATGGTCTCATACATTGATTTAACAGTGAAACCTTTCTCTTCATTCAGCCTCCAAACTATTTCATCCTCCATCTCGGGGTCCCCCAAGATAGAGTTTTCTAGGGTATTCATAAGCCTCCCCATCTCAATTTCCCAATCATTCAAATTTCTTCTAGGCTTGATGTTCCATGAGTAGTATACCGTATTTCGAATCAAATGATCTTGAACCGCCCCATGTTTGGATAGAGCCAATCGGAATTATAAAGGATAGAGATTACTGAGAGGTTCCCTAGAAGGCTAGAAGTATCCAACTAAAAACGAACTTAGTTTCCTTTGTTAACTTCAAACCTTGTGTAAGACAGAAACTCCTCCAACCCTCTGCTAATCCCCATCCAAACACTACAACCCACTGGCCCTGTTGGGATGTTATAAAACCACTCCATATCCCCTTCCCCAAATTTTGCCTTCACCACCTGTCTCCATAAAGCATTGACTTCTACTCCATTTCAACCCAACCATTTACTAAGAAGAGCTTTATTCATCTCTCGTAGACTTCTAAACCCCAGCCCCCCTTGGTTAACCAAGGGTACATATGGCCCTCCAACTCACTTAATGAATTTTTCTAGAATCATGAGAAGCACCCCACAAGAATTCCTATTGAAGTCTCTCCATATGATTGATAATAGAGATCGGAGCATGATAAAGAGATAGAAAGTAAATTGGCACATTGGCTAATACACTTTTCAATAAGACTAGCTTTCCCCCATTTGATAGGTAATTGCCCTTCCAATGAGCTTGTTTGTTGCCCATTCTCTTTATCACCGGATTCCAAATCTCCTTGGAATTAGATTTTGCTCCAAGAGGAAGACCCATCTCCTCTATCTCACAAACATTACCCACCGGACATAATAAGGATTTGCTCCAATTCACCTTTAGGCCAGTGGTTGCCTCCATAATTAAGAGAATGCATCTTAAATTTCTAAGCCCCTCCAACTGGCCTTTTAGGAGGAAAAACGAATCATTCGCAAATTAGATAAAAGGAACTGTAGGGTCCCCATTGATGGGTGAAAAACCTTCAAGCAGCCCCACTCTTTTTGCTTTGACGGAAAGCTTGCCCAACAAATCTACAACCATGATAAATAAATAAGGCGAGAGAGGATCGCCTTGCCTCAACCCTCTTCTTCCTTTGAAAAAACCTTTTGGAGAGCCATTTATCATGACAAAGAAAGAAGGGGATGTAACAAATTTTCATCCAATTTCTCTACTTGGTGCTAAAACCCATGCGTTCGTGGACCCAATCCAGATATCTCTAGTTCACATGATTATAAGCTTTTTCCATATCCACCTTGCAAACCACCCCCGCATCCCCAGATTTCAAAACCCCATCAATAAGCTCGTTGGCCAACAAGGACCAATCTATAATATATTTGCTTGGCAAAAAAACATGTTGGGAATTCAATATTATAGAGGGAATTACATTTTTCAAACGGATAGCCAGAGTCTTTGCTAAGAGTTTGTAAATACACCCCACCAAACTAATAGGGCGGAAATCTTTTGCTTCGGGACTTTTTTTTTGGGAATTAATGTGATAAAAGTGGCACTTAAACTTTTGCACCATTGTTCCTTAGAGTGAAAAGCCTCAAACACCTCTATAACCTCCCCTCCCACCATGTCCCAACACACTTTGAGAAATTTAGTAGGAAAACCATCTTGGCCTGGGGCCTTATCATCTTCCATGCTATTAAGGGTTTCAAGAACTTCTTCCACTGAAAGGACTATCTAAACTAATCCGCTGTTCCTCACTTAGAACATCCTATTCCACACCCTTTAGAGGGGGACGATAAGGCATAGGATCAGAATATAAATCAAAGAAATATTATTACAACGCATTCCTGATTCTCTCCTGATCATAGACCCAATGCCCCTGCACCTTGAGCCTAGTGATTGAATTCAAAGAGCTCCTCCAACTTGCTAGATTATGGAAAAATTTAGTATTTCTATCCCCCTTTTTAAACCAAGTTTCCTGCGATTTCTGTCTCCATGAGATCTCCTCCATTTTCAAGAGATTGTTGTAGTCATATTCTGCTTCTAATTTTTCCTTTTTCTCTTCCTCATCTAGCCCACCCATGACCCACCATTCCTTTTTTCTCCAGAACTTCAATTTTTTGTAAGCACAAAGCTTTCCTCTTCTCCAAATCCCCAAATTCCTCCTTCCTCCACTTCACTATACATGCTTTCAAGTGTTTTAGTTTTTGGCTAAACCTGTAATTGGCCGAACCTTCAACCTGACACTCCCACCATCCCCTAAGTTTTTCCTTGAAACCAAGGACTTTAAGCCACATTAATTTTAATCTGAAAGGGCGAGGACCCGAAACATAAACTTCGAATTGCAGTAAAATTGGGGTATGATCTGATCCCACACCAATAAGAGCTTCTTGGGACAAAATACCAATCTCCAACCAATCTGTTGTAGATAGAAAACGATCAAGTCGGCTACTCACCCGATTGTCTTGGTTATTGGACCAAGTGTAGGAGGGGCTCTCCTAAGAGGCAGGTCAACCAATCCAAGCTCCTCATGTGTCTAGAAAAACTTGAGGCCCCCAGTCTTTCCCCCGAGTACCTTACCACATTGAAATCCCCACTTGCACACCACCACACAAACCATCCCAAACGGACAAGATTGAGTTCATCTCTAACCGCACTGAAGTCATTGTGATTGGCAGGCCCAAACACCCCTGAGAAAGCCCAACTGAATCCGTCATCCTTATTCTTGCATAGAATTGAGACAGAGAAGTCCCCAATTCTTTGGTCAATGACCTCCACCACAGATGAGTTCCAAGCTACTAAAATCCTCCCTGCAGCCCTTACTGCCAGTTTATTGATAAATTGGAAAGGTCTCCTCCTCCACATGTCTACAGTCCATCGTATTTCCAAAGTACTAATTTTTGTTTATTGAATGGTAAACATGTAAACTTTCCACCTTTTGATCATGTCCCTAATTCCCCACCTTTTTCTACCCTCCCTAACCCCCTAACATTCCAAGTATAGATTGTAGTCTTCATCATAGGAATCAGAATGAGTTGAGCATCTTCTCCCCTTCCTTCTATCCCTTCTTCTATCTTCCCATTCGTAATTGACATCTGAATGTAAGTTTTTTAATTCCCTTGAATTCCTTCGACCCTTCTACTCCGCAAGCCCATTTTTTGAATTTTTTGGACTCCAGCTTCTCCGTCTCTCTATTTCCCAGAAAAAATCTTCCACTTGATCTTCCGGCCATTTGAATGCACATCCCAGATGCCATTTGACTTCAGCCACCCTCTTCATCACCCACACCAAACAGGTTGGAGGAGGCTGAAGCATCAATAGGGGTTCCACTTCTGTAACTTCATCCTCCAGATCAAAGTTCTCCAATTGGGTGTCAAAAAAGATTTGTCTGATGTGTAGCCCCACTGTTATTGAACTTCACAACCTGAAGGTTTCTAGCACAACATATCCTCCCCGTTAGTTTGCTATGAATCCATATTGTGAATAACCATCTGGTATTGAGAGTTGCTACACCCTTCCCCCGAAACTCTCATCTCTCCACTGGACCACCCTTGTATTTCATCTTGAGAAGAAAAACAATTGTCCTCATCTTCTTTCGAGGAGTAGAAACCCTGAAATTTCTCTTTGCCTTTGCTTGAAGTCTCGATGATACGAGGCGGAGCTAAGGGAGACTTACCTTCATGGATAACGATACCAGGCATAGCTAGCCCCTTCCCTCCTCGATCTCCTCCATACGTCGATTCCTCTTCTTTCTTTCCATTTCTTGTTCCCTTTTTCACTCTCCATTCCTGTCATCTTTCAATCTTTGCTCCCCTCTGGCCTTCAGCAAGCTTCGAATGCCCTATTCCTTCTTTCTCTTGACCCGTTGTTTTGTAACCAAAGTCGGACCTTTTATATCCCCCATTTTGCTTTGGGCTATGACAAAAATCAATTCTATCTAGGCGATTAGGCCTATGGGGGCCCATGATGGAGCGATCCCTTGTATATGGCCCATGATTGCCACCTTTCTGTAATGGGCCACTAGATTATGGTCTATCGAGTGGGCCTTTTTATTGCCCATCACCGCCCCCTTGTTAAAATGGGTTGTTTCTGGTTCACCCAACTCCCCCCCTTTATGTTCTTCACAGCTTCTGCCCCGGTTGACCCAATATTGAGTTACTGGCTCTTGAAGCTTGCGTTAGCGTCTCGCCCATGCCACTTCTGAGATCTGTGTTGTTAAAATTCGAAAATCCACTACCATCATCCCAGCTGATACTCCCTTGCCAGCTGTTGTTTGTGCCAGGTGGTTTCGTATCTATTACCTCCGATAGAGGCACTATTCTAGGGCTTTTCTTCCGCCATACTGCTATATGATATCCAAGCATGCCATTGGAGATCCAGACTGCTGCCGGACCATGTCAAGTAATTGGTCCCATTAAACTTAACAGTAGTGAATTGGAGATGGGGAGGATCTATAGAGGCTCCTAAACCACCATCACGGCTGCCTGAACCACAACAACCCTGGCTCACTTCATACATCTTGTTGAAAGTCTTCACTTATGCTTTGAGAATAGCAAAGAACAGCCCAAACACAACGCCAAAACAGTAAACCACAAGCAACTAGAGCTTAATCGATCAATACATAAGCTCCAAGGGATTGTAAAGCCCTTAAAACACCTCACTACTCATGTTGGAGCTTCAAACAAGTCGATAACAAAAGCTGGAATGCTTCGATGAAGCTCAATTACCACATACACACTTCAAACAATGACATCCACCACCATACATGAGCACAATCCATCATACAATCACTAAACTACTGTGAACAGGTTGTATACAATATTAAATGGCAAGAACAAGCAAGAAAATAGTCCCAAATCACAATTTCTAGCTCAATCCTTAACCCCCCCCCAAATAAGAAATTTGCTCAATACTCAACGCAATGGTGTGAGACTTGTCCCATTAGCTTCGCGGCACAAAAATGATGGTAAAGAAACTGATTTTGCAGATTGAAAACCTCTCAGACTGACCAGATCTATGAAAGTTTCGAAATCTGGAAAATCAGATGTAAATAACAAGAAAAATCATAAAAAATTAAACTTACTCGAATGAGGCCAAAACTTCAACCAATTACTCATCTAGACCATTTGTTGTAGGAGCTATTGATTCCCACCTTACATGGCTGACATCACTGTATGGATTGCTGATGTCAGCAGATGACTTGCTAACATCAGCAGGTCTCAACAACCTCTGGTCTTCTCTTGGCTTTGATACCAAGTTGGTTGAGGTATTGATGAGGTAGAGTGTGCTAGATTAGAGTTTTAATGAAGGGGAGGAAGAAAAGAATAGTAGAGATAAAAAGGCTATATGTATGAGGCCGATAAATAGTCTGCTTTACTATTGCATATTTGGTATTTATATGATAACGGAAAGTATACTGTATGGTATACTATACAGAAAAAAAATGAAAAAATTCCCTTACTCTCATGTACACATACCCATATACAAGCTAGTCTCTCAACATTATGTAGCAGTTTCAATTCATCAAAGGTGCATTGAAACATAGAGTGGGTAGAGGGGACGTGAATTTTGAGAGGACAGATGGTATGGGGAAGCCCTGATGAGGATGTTGTATCCAAAAATCTTCCAAATGACAGTAGACCCAAAAGCCAAGTTAAAGCTGTTGTGGAGTATATGCAGTGGAACCCGGAAGGGATAATTTGGCAGCTCCAGCTGAGGAGGGATGCGTTTGACTTAGAGTTTCCACCGATGCAGTTGTTATGGGAGAGCTGGAGTCTTGCTGAATAAATAGGGACCAGGAAGGTGGCAGGATCTGGGAGCCAAACCAGAGGTGTGCCTGTTTTGTTACAAAAGTGGGTAGTCCATACCCCACATTTTGCTACATTGCTCATTTGCATGGGAATTATGGTTTGGGATGTGGAGATATTTCAGGATGGTATGGGTGACCTCTCAGGACTTGAGCAGTTTGCTGTACGGGAGCTCTATCCACGAAGGGGAAGAGGATTTGAAAGCTGGCCTCAGCAGCAGTATGTTTGTCATTTTGGATCGAGGGGAGTAACAGGGTCTTTAGGGACTACGTGGAGCCGTCATACAAGGTGCTTCTAAGAGAAAAGGAGTGGGTGAAGATGTGGGCTATGAATTACGAAGGTTGTGATGTGTATGGGAATGGGAGTGTCTAGGGAGTAGGGAATGGACTGGTGTAATTGGGCTTGAAACTTAAAGGTTCTTTTGTGTTAGGCTGTTTGCAGCTATCACCCTTGTAGATTTGGGTTCTTGTATTTCTTTTTTTGGGATATCTTATTCCTGTAGTGAGTTATTTTTTTTTCTCTTAAAAAACATCAAATATATGATTTGAGTAAATTAAAGGGTTGGCATGTGTTTCAACTGTGAATGAGTGTTCCCTCCTGATTCTCCTGGACAATGAACGCAGGGTAGCTAGGTGCGAGTCCACAGAAGATGCATACATGTGCACAGAGAGCCCGTGAGACTAACTCTGTCCACAGGGAGTTTGAACTCAACCTAAATCCTGCTCAGATACCATCTTAAATAAAGAAATTAAACGTCTCTACTAAAACCCTAGGGTTATAGATGAGGTTATAGTTAATATACTTAATATACTTCAACACTTATTACATAGTAACAATAAATAAATGGTAAATACAAGTTTCAAATATAGTAAAGGTAGGCATGTGTTCAACCCTCAGTATTACATGGTGTTTGACTTGGCCAAATTTAGAAAATGAAATGTCCTTGCTACGTGGCTTTGAGTCTTAAATTTTCAATTTCTTTATTTATACATAATATTTACATACTTTCTTTTGCGTGGTTATAATGCTAGGATGTTCTTGTGATTTAAAGTGGTGAATGGTGGTCATGTATTTTTCTAATTAGATTATTGAGGGGACTATTCTTGCCTACTGTTTCCCCAATATCTGGAAGAGGGCCTAGATCTTTGAGCTGGAGATTTTGGAATATCTCTCTCTTTTAAGTGCATACTTGTTATTTAAAAACAGCACTTTTTTAATGATTCAGATGTCCACCAAAAAGGAATCTTTTCTTGGATTATCAAAATGGCTCCTTGGAAACAACATTTTCTTAAATATAATATATACGTGTATGCTATTCTAGGACCAAGTCAATGTGGTTGTGTTGCTGGATGATGAGTAGAATGGCCTGTTGTGAACGAATTCCATGTTTGTCAAGGACGAGAATGCATCATTGTCCCTTGTTTTCAGTAGCCTATTTGATTTCAAGGTCTAGTTTTATGTGGTTGTGTTGCTGGATGGTAATTAGAATGGCCTGTTGTGAACTAATTCCTTGTTTGTCAAGGACGAGAAGCATTATTGTCCCTTGTTTTCAGTAGCCTATTTGATTTCAAGGTCTAGTTTATCTTTTCGGTAACTGTCTGTGGATCCATCCACTATCTATGCAGATGAAACTCTGGTGTTGACTTTTTTTTTTTTTTTTTTAGAATTAATACTCTAGTATTACGTGAAGACACAAAAAGCCAAGATGCTTATTGGGGATCAACAAGTATAATCTTTTGTGGGTTATCTGATGTGGTGAAGGAAATATGATGTTGGACGGTTAACCGCTTTCTCTAAAAGCTTGAATTGATAGAGGGAGGCAAATCAATCCCTTTATCTTATAGCTCAGGTTAGGCCAGATCCTTGGTTAAACCCTCCTCCGTGGGCCCCACCTCTCATGGGTCCTGCTTCACACAAATCACCTGTCTCTCACGAGTCGCCCCATCCCGAGTGTACCCCCGTCTCCCACAGGTTGCCCCATTCGAGTCCGGTGCGAAAATGCCCTGGCATTAATCACGCCCTGTGAGGAGTTTCGAAGATGAGACCTCTTGCTTTAATACCACTTTGATGTAGGACAATTAATTACTTGCTCTCAAAGCTCGAATTGATAGAGGGAGGCGAATCAATCCCTTTATCTTATAGCCCAGGTTAGGCTAGGCCCTCAGTTGAACCCTTTTTTGTGGGACCCAACTCTCATGGGTCCTGCCTCTTACAAGTCGCCCGCCTCTCATGGGTCGTCTCACCGCAAGTATGCCCCCATCTCCCACAGATTTCCCCACTTGAGCCTGGTGTGAAAATGCCCCTACATTAAAATATTAGATTACTTATTTACTTGAGTAACATTGTGTCAGACTTTATGGGGTTTAATAGTCAAGCTAGATTCTTTGATAACTAGTGATAGAAGCCATTACATGACCGGAAACTCAGTTTGCCATTAACAAATTCTTCTTAATTCTTTCCTCTGGTGTAGAGATATCCACTTTCTATCTTATAGAGGACCAGTTCAAGGTAAGATTATAAGAATGTAGCTGTGGTTTGGGGTCTTGGTGGCATTTATCCTTGTAGCTTGTTAATTTTCTATAAACAATATACTTGGGAAAAAAAAAAGAATCTTTTGTCTGTTTCTTTCTATGTGCTTAACTACCTAGAACTTGTTTGTAGAAAGTAATGTAGGTTCACTGATCTTATACTTGGATGCTGGTCCTGACCTTGTAGTTTCTGATGGCATATAGATCTTCTAGCTGGGAGCATGTGAGCCACATTGTTGCAATTAGTTGACCGTCATTTTCTGTTCTCAACTATGCAAAAATTTGGAAGATAAATTAAGATTGACTTAAAATAGTTGCAATCTATAGGTTTATCTTATGCATTTTGAGAAACATTAATATGAGATAGCATTCTTCTCTTGCAAAATGAAGCACAGGAATGGATATATTTCCCTTCAAACTCTTTTAGATGCTTGTATATCATTAGCAGTGGTTATGTTAAATTGTTAATAAAGCCATCACCTTTGTTGTTTTGATTGAAAAGCATGATATTTGCTTTGATGAAATTTATTTTCTTAGAAAAGAAATTGCATATACCTGGTTTTATTCAGTAAGTTCACAACTACTAATTTTTTCCTTGATTTTGACCATCTTTCAGTCTGAGGTTTTTGCTGTTGCATTTGCGCTCCTTGCAGCTGGTGCTATAATTCTGACATTGAATGTCCTACTCATGGTATGTATTTTCTCACCCTCCAAATCTCTCTTTCAACGCACATGCACACACAAATTCTTATCCTTTACTACTGAAACTTTGGTTTTGTATGGTTAATTTTTTTTTTCCAGGGTGGGCACATCATCTTCTTCCAAAGTATAAGTCTTCTTGGTTACTGCTTGTTCCCTCTGGACATTGGAGCCCTTATTTGCATGTTGAAAGACAATGTGATAATAAAGGTGGTTGTGGTGTGTTTGACATTGGCGTGGAGCTCATGGGCTGCATATCCGTTTATGAGTACAGCCGTCAACCCCAGGAGAAAAGCCCTTGCACTCTACCCAGTCTTCCTCATGTACGTATCTGTTGGTTTTCTGATAATCGCCATTGATTAAGGCTTTCAAGGATTGATATTGATCTCATCAGCTGAAGCTCATGCAGGTAATAGCATTTAGCATGTAATTATTTTTGGCTCTGATTCTGACCTTAATGTTGTGAGACTTTTGAACATTTTTATCTACTATAGCGGTATAAGCTGGTTTTTGCATAGATCTGTATCTTATGGTCTGCAATATCCTTATAGAGTTTTCGGGTATCTCTCTTCTTCCCAAGCTGCTTGAAAAAAGCACCTTGGAAAGTAACTTTTTAGATCTAGAGGAATGTTTAAATGGTGCATCTAAAGGTAACCCAGTAATACAAGAATACGAAACCCATCCATACAGAGGTTTATCGTTCCTGGTGCAGCTCAGAGCTTGTCAGAGAAATTGGTGCAAGGTGAGTAACTTGCTGCCTTGTTACCGTTGGATCTTTCATTGAACTGTATGGTGCAAAGTGATGTGCACCGTTAGATCATTCCTTCTGCATTCTCTAGGAGATATTGAATGCCTTGGTTTCCATGCTTGATTTTGGGACCACTGGAGAGTATTGAATGCCCTTGGTTTCCATGCTTGATTTTGGGACCACTGGAGCTACTTCTATATTGAATCTGAATCCCCCTTGTTTTCAATGCTGTCGATTCCTCTACTGGTGGGTTTTGATCCATGCTGACAGAAACATTAAATTGCGTTTGCCTAGCACGGTACCTACTGTGGGGATCCAAGGTATTGAAATTCAGGAGGCATGGGCTTATCTTGATAAGGTATTTGGAGACATGTCAAAATGCTTCCACAGGATGTGGTTCCTCTCAAATTGAACATGGGTGTCTCCTACTGGGCATACTTGCTTGTGGTTGTCTAAATGTCATTTGAAGTCTTATTATTATTTTTTTTTCCATCAGATTGGTGTCAGGAGAATTTATACCAATCACTTGGAATCCTCTGTAGCGAAAGCCTGTGTAGCAATCACGGGCTGATGTGTGTGGAACATTTGAATTTGCCACCCATATATATATAGCAATCTGGTCAGTCCGTGGTGATGGCTATAGATGATCCCGAGTCCATACACCATTACAAGGTGGGACATGGGTGTTTAACTGGATGCCAATTCGACATTTGGAAGCCACATCACGTGAAGCATTCGCCCTCATTGAATCAAAACTTTATTTGAGATGATGAGCAGCTTGGATCTGGGACTATGGGACTGTTGCTACGATCCTGCTGTGACATACTTTTGTACAGAGGCGGTCAGACTCATGTCTTAATCGGTCCAGACCCAGTGGTTAATTGTGGGCCAAAATTCAGTTTGGTCGGGACCATGCTGATTCTCGACCAAACTGATTTTTGGCCCATCCAATTTCTTGTTCTTAAAGAACCGGGTTCAAAACGATGTGTCCTCTAAAAATTTATAAGATTTGGTGGTTCTGGCAGCCTACTTGTGCTCCCGGAAGAGTTACTGCATTCATGAAAGCCCAACTTGATAGTTAATACAACCTTTATGCCAGTTTTGATTATTGTAAATTATCCAACCAAATAGAAATTTTTTTTTTGGGGGGGGAACTTTTTTCTTTATTATACTATACTGGCCAATTAGGGAGATCCTCATAATTTGACTGTTAGCAGTGTCCTGGTCACGTCCACATCTCTGCCTTTTGAGAAGATTTATGTAAAAGAAGGGAAGTGATTTAATAACCACACGGCGTAACGCCCTTTGTGTAGTTGCTATTGAGCTGCCAACAGTTGGGAAGGAATCTAATCCAAGGAGCATTTATGTTAATAAAAACAAATTACGGATGCCAATTGGATTCCTATCTGATGGTTGACAGCTCAATAAAACTGATCCCGATTCAATGAGGGGCCCTGATAAATCAATGTCCTGTCCAATTGGTGGTATTCATTCTCATCCAATCTTGATCGTACTGTTGATGGCCCTATACATAAATAATAATAATAATAATAAGATCTCATAAATTAAAAGCTCATGCCTCTCAGATCATCCTGGCTTCAAAACCAGTTCATTCTAATAAGAAAAACGTAAAAAAAAGAAATCAGTTAAAATTAAGCTAATTTTCTGATCCACAAGTATGGAAGTTTGCTTCTTTAATAATATAAGCAATGAACAAAAGAATAAGAAGTGATTTAGAACGCACAATGTACGTGTGTGTATTCCTAATTCCTCTTTTGTCAGCTCAATGGAATGGACGACGGCCACTTGGTCAGAGCACTCTTTTTTTGGTAAACGGTCAAAGCATTTTAATGAGTTATTCGAATTTTTTTTCTCATTTTCCTTTGCTCGAAAGAACGCAAAATCAGTAAAAATCCTCTCCCAGACTCTTCTTAATAACCACGCAACGTTGGTTATATTTTGTTTCAAAATGAACCTGTTTAAAGTAGTAAAATTGAAGCCCAAACGAATCACAGAGTAAAATAAATAAGCAATTCCCATTCAACGAGCATATATGCCTTCTTCTTACCACATGTATATAGATCTGGATCCTTCAATTTGTGGGCCACCACTTAGAGATGGATGATTGGCCCACATATCATACATATCAGACAATGAAGAATACCTTCCCATCTTTTTTTTTTTTTTTTCTTTCCCTGTCCCGCTCTTTTCGTTTTGGTAGGGCCACTTGACAACCACACTTATAGTGTGGGACCCGCACTGCACTGCAGTGCAGTAGATGATATTGATTGGCTCCAGCTTCCAAGGGGATTCGAACCCCCAGCTTCCATCCTAAGAGGGTTATGCTATACTGCAGCCACCTTTTGATTGGGGTTTAATCTATGATGAAAATTGTAAAGATTGAAGAACTAATGAAGCCAAGGTCCTATTTCCAAATTGTAGTTGGCTAAACCTAATCTGGTTTAAATTCTTGTTTGGACAGGCTTGACAATTTTCAACTCAGCCCTGATAGTAGCCCATTTTGGGCCCAACCCAACCCAACTTTTTTTTTTCTTTTCTTAAATAAGAGAAAAAGGGACTGACTAACCCTCATGTTCTCAGCTGTTTCCAACCCCAATTTAAACGTATATCTGGTTGGAACTAGATTAACCCAATCCAGAAGTGACTTTAACCGGTAATTGCCACCCCTAGTTTGGTTGAACCCGTAAAAGAGGTGGCCCACAGGTTGTTTGTAATGTCAAGGTTGATTCAAGAATGTCAAGAGGTGTATTATATGAAGCTTCAAGCTTTAGTTTTCCTCTTTCCACACGTATAAAATGTAAATTAAATGAAAAGCTGAACACTCTGCTGCATTTATCTTATATAACACACAAGTCGCAAGGCAAGATCTTGAGCTTTCCTTCTCCCAAGTAGATTTGATTGATTCTCCCTCTTATTAGTTGATGAAAAATTAAGAAAAGTTTATGTAAAGTAATTGATGAAAAATTAAGAAATGTTTATGTAAGGGTAATGGGTGGGCACGTGCATGTTCCTGTGTTCTTTCTTGTGTCAACATAAGAAAACAGCCAAGAGAGTAAAGCAATTGGCTTTCTTTTCTCTCTCTGCAGTTTGGTTGAACAGGAAAACCGGAAAAGTCTGTTTTTCTTATTTTATTATATTTAATAGCCTTCTCTCCTCCAACTGAATTTTAATGGCAGCGTTTATCGAGCCATTGACTTGTCAAGCTAAAATAAGCCCAAAAATTATAAACAAAACAAAGCCCACCTCTTTCCTTAAACTTAATTGTTTTATCTTCTGAAAGAGAATTAAGGGTCAAACCCTACCAAACCCTTAAAAAATCTCCAACGGCGTAAAAGGAGGAAAGAGAGTGAGAGACCCATTTGATTATAATTATATTTTCCAATGGTTCTTCCATCGTTATCCAAAGAATCGAATAGTACTTTAATTACTGAGTTTAATATGGTATTTTGAAGGCCCACGAGTCTAGTGTTTTTGAAAGAGATTATTTTAATCAAGACCGTTGGTTGTGGTGACTATCAAGGAGTTGGGGAGCCAGGTTTTACTTCGTCTTTTTGCACTTTATATCTTTGAATTTAATAGTTTCCCTTTCATGAATATATTCATTGACTACTGAATGAATATAAATGGCTCTGCCATTTTCTGACCAGTAGTTAATGGTGGTGGGTAAAAGTTTTTCAAGTTTTCACGTTTCTATCTTATGCAAGAAAACTCTCTCTTTCTCTATCTGATCTCGGATTTCTAGGACCCTGAGATCAAATTTCTACCGTCTCCATTGTTTTCTTTTGGGTTTGTCTTGTAAGTCTCGCGTTGTACGGACATGAAGGTCGGGGGGAAAGGTAAGCAGAGAGAGAGAGGCGTGGGGTGGGTCTACATGGGGTTTCTTGCTGGTTGAGCTTTATTGCTTGTTGGATGCAGATAATGATGAAAGCGTCAGAGAAAGAGAAATCCCAAAAGGATTCTGAGGATAAAAGACAAACAATGAGCAGATCAATCCAAAACCCGAAAAACAAAGAGAAGAAACGAGTTGATTACCCCAACAAAGAGAAGAAACGAGTTGATTACCACTTATGACACTTAGTTGCTAGTTGGAAGAACTCTCATAGCTGTACATAATAGATAAGCTTTGGTGAAAAAGTAGGTGAAACTTAATTAAAACTTATCCGTTAATCGGTTTAGATTAAAAAGTTTTAGCTAGTATCAATTAAAATGGGTTTGGCTCAAACGTTTGAGACAGGGTAGCTTAGACTGCGCAGAACCCATCAAAACAAACACCTGGATGGTTGTGCATGAGGACCAGCATAAGCTAATAACGACACCTGGGAGAGGGACAGAGACCCTTAGGATGACCCAAGTTTTAAGCCTCAAAAGTGGGCAGGACACCAGGAGGGAGGAACCAAAATACGAAATGCGAGGAGGAGATCAACAGCATATCTTTTGTTAACACGGTTTCCAATCTCTTAAACAATCTAAGCAGAGGAGTAGAGGAGTAGAAGAGCATAAAGATTGGATCTTGGAAAAGGTTCTTGCCGCAGAAAGCGAAGGAAATACCCAGAAAGGAGGCTGTTTTACAGAGAGGAGAAAACCAAGATAAAAGTTGAAGCATGGCCCAGTATGCACAGTTTGCCACCTTCTATGCTCTCTAATATTCTCTCTCCATTTCTTTTTATATCTGCAAGCTTACATGCACACATCCCTATCATGTTTTTAACATTACAGCTTGGAAAGGCTCCTATGTTTGGATACTAATTAATTACTGCTTTTATTTACAGCTCTGCAAACCAAATGTCCAACCTCATACGTTGCCTTCTTCACTCCTTGACGGCCATAAGAGAAGGAAACTAACCCGGAAATCCAATCTCAAGAGCTATAAAGAAAAAGAATCTTATCAATCTCTCCCATCTCTCCCAATTTCAAAATCCTTTTTGTGTGGCGTTTTGCCTTCTTTCTCTTTGCTATTTTTCATACTTTTATCCCCATAGACTTCCAATCTCTTCCTTCTCCATAACCCTTGTACCTTTTTTTTAGGCTTTTTCTTTTATTCAACAAACACCCCCACATGATCTCTCCTATCCTCTCAATCACACAAGCTTTTTAGTTTCAACAAACACCCAAAAAGGTGAGGAAAAAGAAGAGAACGAATCAAGCCAACCCATCTTTCCAAAGAATCCAAACAGCTAAAGTTGCTTAACCCATTATTAACTCATTCAAAACCAAGCACAAATCTATCTCTCCACACCCCAATAGCCATCAGTTCCTCTATAAATCAAAAGCAGCAAACCCACCTTTTGGAACTCCTAAGCCCACCAACTTCTCTAAAAAATCAATCACTCTTTTGTTCAATTTGTTTGTGATAGAACAGAGAAAGAAAGGTTCATCGAAAATGAAGGAGTTTTGGACATCTCTGGCTTCATTAATGGGCGTCTTCGCCTTCTGCCAGAGCATCCTCCATGTCATGTTCCCACCAGAGCTCCGCTATGCCTTCCTCAAGCTTTTCAACCGTACTTTTCGCTGGTTCTCCTCTTACTGCTACTTCGATATCACAGAGATCGATGGCGTCAATACAAACGAACTCTACAACGCGGTTCAGCTCTATCTAAGCAGCTCTGCTTCGGTCACCGGTAGCCGTCTCAGCCTCACTCGAGCCCTCAATTCAAGCGCCTTCACATTTGGCCTATCGACCAACGACTGCGTCGTCGACACCTTCAACGGCGCCACTGCTTGGTGGGAACATGTCGTCTCGCAGAGACAATCACAAACCTTCTCATGGCGGCCACTCCCAGATGAGAAGAGAGGCTTCACTCTTCGAATCAATAAGAAAGACAAGGCCCTGATCCTTGATTCCTATCTTGATTTCATCATGGAGAAAGCAGAAGAGATCCGTCGCAATAACCAGGATCGCCTTCTATACACCAATTCCCGGGGTGGATCACTCGACGCAAGGGGCCACCCCTGGGAGTCGGTGCCTTTCAAGCACCCAAGTACCTTCGATACATTAGCGATAGACCCTGCAAAGAAAGCTGATATAATGGCTGATCTTCGCGACTTTGCAGATGGGCAATCGTTCTATCAGACCACCGGTCGAGCATGGAAGAGGGGTTATCTTCTTTATGGCCCGCCTGGTACTGGGAAATCAAGCATGATTGCTGCCATGGCCAATTACCTTGGTTATGATATCTATGATCTTGAATTGACTGAAGTTCATACCAATTCAGAGCTCCGGAAGCTACTGATGAAGACGACTTCGAAATCGATTATTGTGATTGAAGACATTGATTGCTCGATTAATCTCACTAACAGGAAGAAACCGGCCAAGAGAAGCTACCCTGAGCCTGCTACTCCAGAAATGCGAGGTGGGTCGGGTTCAATTGGGGAAGAAGGTGGGAACTCTGTTACACTTTCTGGGTTATTGAATTTTACAGATGGGCTTTGGTCGTGCTGTGGGAGCGAGAGGATTTTCGTCTTCACGACGAACCACATTGAGAAGCTTGATCCGGCTTTGTTGCGATGTGGGCGTATGGATATGCATATCTACATGAGCTACTGTTCATTCCCGGCATTGAAGATTCTTCTGAAGAATTATTTGGGATTGGATGAAGGATATTTGGAAGAAAGGGTGAAGGAATTGGGGGAGGTGATCGATAAGGCGGTGATGACTCCGGCTGATATCAGTGAAGTTTTGATCAAGAACAGGCGCGATAAGGTGAAGGCGGTGAGTGAATTGTTGGAGGCATTGAAGGATCGGGCAGAAAGGAATCGGATAGCGGGAGATTCAGGGGAGAAGGCAGATGTGGAAGAGGAGGAGCAGGAGAAGAGGGCCTTGGAGTCGCCAAAGGAGGAGGGTTGTGAGATGCTGGAGAATTGCAACAAAGGGGGGGATGAAGAGGAGGAGAAAAACTGATAAGTGGGTTCAATTGGTTTCTTTTGTTTTCTTTTATTTTTATTTTTTTATTTTTGTGCAGAGAGATGGATTGGAGAAGACAAGGGGTTATTTGAACTTTCACTTTTTAAATGTTGGTATTTCACTTTTTAAAGGTTGGTGGTGGGTTTGTGATTTGATTGGGATTAGAAGCAAAATTAAAATGATAAAACTTTTTGTTCTGTTTATTTTGTGATGGCTTTCCTTAGATTAGCATGTGGGCTGTTAGGCTTTTTGGATTTCTTCAATGCCATCATAGTGTAGAATCACAGTCCACTACCCATATTCATATCCAATATATTTGTTTCCAGACTAATAACAATATCCTTCTAAAAGATATTGAAGTTTATTCAAAGGTACTATTGCTAACTAGCTGTTTTATGGTACCTTTATGATCATATCACACCAGGGAGAGAGAGAGAGAGAGAGAGAGAGAGAGAGGTGCATTTTATATATATTTTGATGACATTTCAGATTTGTTATATTATGGGTGTAAATGGGTTTGCATTTATACAGCGTAATTCAGATTAATGAATGATGGGCAGGCAAATCAGAGATGAAAGCATTCCCTCTCGATCCTATTATTGCAGTGGATCTGCTGGGCCTTGGTACAAAAAGATAGTTATGGACCCAACCTGACAATGTAGATGGACCTTTGCGTATCCAATTCTTGACCATTGGCTTACTATCTTCAGAGCAGAGATATCAACTTTGATTTTACAAACAGAATCTTACTTTGAAATGATCAAAAACAGACCTGGAAATATTATTTCCTATAGTACAAAATATTTGTCACTTGTTTGGTAATACAAAATAAAACATTTGTCACGGGCGTGACATTATAATGGTGTTCTTATTTATTTATTCTGATAATGAATCCTATGGCTTATGAATCTGACTCCATTAGACCTTACTAAGCGGGTATTCAGGATTAAAGAAATTCAGCAACACCTGTTGGTCTTATCTTAATATCCTTGACTATATGGGTTGGAAAGGTTGATTCAGCGTGCTCGTCTGAATGTCTTTGCCTACGTGAAGGCAAGCATGTCAAAAATGTTGGGCGTCTGAATGTCTTTGCCTACGTGAAGACAAGCATGTCAAAAATGTTGGGCGTATGGTTAGAGAAACGTGTCTTTTGAGTATTAAGGAACATAAAAAAGGCATAGTATCAAAAATCTTTATCAGATGAAAATATCAATTAATGGTGGTTGAGATAAGTGTGTTGGCTTATGTAACTTCAGATTTTAAGTTGCTCAGGATGATCTTTTGCTGTTCGTTCTTGTGGTTGGTTGTAACGACATGATCTGTTTGCCTGGCTTCGAACGTGAATTTGGGCACTCATTTTTATTTCAGTCCTTTTGATTCCCAATTGAAATGAATTCTCCAGTCTTCTTTATCGTCATCTGGTAATTGATCAACATGATCTATTTGCCTGACTTCTATTGCGTAGACATTGACTATATTGGCCTTCTTGAGGAAGTGTAGGTATAGCTCTTCGTTCCCATATATTTATGTTTTTGTAATCCTCTTTAGGATGACATAGGGTTGTAGCTAAGCTTGCTAGTTCATCTACTTGAGCATTCACTACCCATTTTACATGTTCCAGAGTGAATCCCTGGAATAGCTGCATTAGTTCCTTTGCTCTATCATAGCATGGGATGAGGCTACATTTTTTTTACATCATATATTCTATTTAACTGTTTAATGACTAACTCAAAGTCTCCATATACAACACTGTCATTTATGAGGATTTCCAACACAATTTCCAATCTCGCAAACAAGGACTCATATTTGTCCGCTGTGGGCATATTTAGGAATTCTCAAGGGACATTCCCATTAAAGGGCTTAAGACTTCTCCCACTTTGCCCATGTTGGTCTTGGAAAAGGGCATGTGAGAGAGGAGTCAATGTCTCTCTCGAGAGGGTATGCATCCTATGGTCTTGTGGGTTCTATGGTGTCTCTTCTAACTTATATCTTATTAATGGAGTTGGACATTGGTTTTGGGGAAAGCGGTTTAGACTGTAAGGTCCAAATCAATATAACTCTTATACCAATCTAAGTCAACAATGATAGGGTAAACTGTTGACTTGTGGTTGGCGAAGGTGTTAGACATCCCATGCACCTACCTTTTTAGGGCGATTTTTTATATTCATGTATGCTATAGATTGTTGTTGGTTAAGTATTGTTAAAGGTGTACATACATTGACCAAACTTGGGCAAGTTTCAGGTCTCAATACATGAGCATGCTTACTTCCTGATGCTTGGTCATGCATGGGCTGATTCTTGATCCTGGTCAGGCGTGTTCAAGCATTGGGACCTGAAAGGGCCCCAGTCAAGGTGGTCTGGTTCTTTATTGGGTCTTAATCATTGTTGTACCACAGAAGTGAGTTAATATCAGAGATTTCTTCCTCTTTCTAGAGAGATAGACCTCAGTGTTGTTTAATTATCGTATTTGAACTTAAGACATAGTTTCAAGCTACCTGTATACTCGATCTTATGAGGTTCAGGGTTCTATTTTTTTTTTCTTTTTAAGATTAAGCTGCATTTTGTTTTTATGGGGGCTATGTATGTGCAAGTCTCTTTAGTCAATGATGATTGACTGTTGAGAGGTATAAGGTTGGGTTCATTTTAGTCCTCTAGGCATACTTACATAGTATTCTACATTGCGTAAATAAATAAGACAATTGACCAAACAAATATTGAACTAAGGTATATCAAGATGGTCTTTAAAGGAGAAGCATGTTAGGGGATGATGGACATTGGGGGCCTAAGTTTGAATTCAAGGTATGTGCTCCCAACGCCTGATGGCAACTTGGGCTCCCAACACCCAATGTTTCAAGATATGAGTAATTTAAATAATTCGCTAGTTGCATATCATCTTTAGTTATCTCCAATGGTAGAAAGAAAGGATTTAGTTTGAGAGGTGACACTCTGATATCGTGAGAACCCATTTGTACTTGGAAAATTTTAGAGCTTTTTGCTTAACTTCAACAAGATTTGTTGATGTGAAGGTGACATTGCAAAATGGCTCATTTTTATAGAAGACGGTGTTTGCATAGTACACTTTGTTGTACCTGAATGAATCATGATCAACAACTATGGTTCCTTGATACTCATTCCAAGGATACTTTAACCACTGGTGGAAAGTGGATGGTACTTGTGCATTCAAGTCCTTCCTATAAGAGTATTGTACAAAATATCCACTTTGATGATGAAGAATGTCAACCAATCTTCAATGTTTTTAAACTTTATCTTCATCTTGATCATTCCCAAGGACTTCATGATGATTTAACCATTGGATGATTAATGTATTGGTTTGAAGCTTTGATGATCAATACCTAGGTTTACCATCATCCTTGTTGGAAGTATGTCTACTACAAAATCTCCATCTATTATAAATTAGTGACATGTGTGTCATTGATTTCTCCAACTATAAAGAGTAGTCGGTTATGAAGATGGTCATTAGAAGTATCGGTCTGTATTATCAAAAGTGACTCCAACATGCACATCCCCTCATGAGTTGCATCTTGCTTAGCTACCATGGCAATTTCCTCTATATTGTTGAATTCTTCTTGGTTAGAGAGTGAATATAAGAGCAAACACACCAATTGTTTTGACATCTTGAGAGCTTTGTATGTGCTTAGAAGTGATGGTATCTTTTTCAAGTGTGCCACCACATTATAAGGTGCCACCCCTTAACATTCTTTATCACCTAAGTGTATTTAGATCCTAGCATGACTTACTTTTTTCATGTTGTCTTGCTAACACCCGTCTTGATGGAAAGTTCTCCTCTAAATACAGCTTGATTTAATGCACCTGTTCTTTTACTTATTTAGGCAAGAGGCTAACATCTGGCTTTAGTAGCCTTAGGATGGTAATACTGTTTGAAACATATTGTATTTTACCATTCTTTTTAGATATTGTAGGCCTAGGAAAGACACTCGGTGCAGTATTGTGAGGGTAGAATGCCTTGTTCACACCTAATCTTTCCATGGTGATCATTGTTGGCATAATGTTATCTCAGAAGGCCTCATCAATTGATACTAGAGAATCTACCGAAACTTGGCTTACATCTTCTACAGGTTCTGTATTTTCTTGAGCGGATGCTATTTGAACTTTTCCTGGCCTAAATTTGCCTTAGGTGACTGGAATTCTAGGATTTTACTATAATTCTTCGTCTGAAGGGATATACATGTTCACTTTGGTCCACCTTGACTTATGTCTATTGCCAGTGGCTTTGCGAGCTATAACTTCTCTTATATCTTAGAGACATTTTTCTTAGCATTCTTAGTCTCCACGAAGACCCATTCATTTTCAAGACTTGGATTGCCTTTAGGCTTTACTTCCAAGGCAAGAGAGTTGATGATTGATACCAAGTTTTTGGATGCCGTATCTTTTTCAAGAGGATTTATGACCACCTTTATTGTATCTAGCAGTTCTTGGAGTTTGTTTTTAAAAATATGAAATAGTCCATAAGATTATGACTAACCAATCGATGATAGTTGTAGTATTTTGGATCATCGACTTTGCCCACTTTGTTTAACTACTTTGGATCTAATAGAATGATATCTCTCCTAGGCTAATACTTGCTCAAAGAAGGACTTAATGACATTTTCAAGGAATGTATATTTCTTCTTTTATAGTTCCCTGATTTTAATCTTTTTACGAACATTTTTAGTCTCAAAGGATTATTTTGTCTTTTTAGCTTACTTAATAAGGATTTCGAGTGGTTGTTTCTTTGTTGTGACCACTCTTTGATGTGGGACAATGCACACTAGGGTAATTCATGTGAGGACACCCGTTTGATGCAACATGCATATGATGATATGAATGTGAGTTAAGAACTTAATTATTAAGGTTAATGTCAAAGATAAAATCTTGATTCTTGCTCATCAATACAATACACCTAAAATTAGATTATGGTCCACTTAAACGAGTTATAGCATGGATACATATCAGAGTATAAAATCAAGAAACATTAAACACTAAATATCTATGAAATAATAAACTATATAACCAAATTCAACATTCATCACATGTGATCATCAAGCAACTTAGATGACCAATTTAGGTTCTTTTAAATAGTAGATTCTAAGGGTGATTTTATGTCTATTTAGAGGATATTGAGAGGTCTAAACAAGGTTAATAGTCAGGTAAAATAGCAAGAACATCATGTTCAAACGATGGTTTAAAGTAGACTTTATGATCATGTGCAGAAAAAATTTGGGTTGTGTATTTTATGTTGGAGGAAGGTGAAAAAAGTATGAAAAGGGATTTAAAATAATTTCTAGCACTTCGAGAATTTTTTTTAGGTCATAATCAAATCACCATAAAAATTTAGGGCCTCAAATCCTTTGTTAAAATGTAGAAATTTTTTTCAACTGTAGCAATGATGTTGTCTCGAAACTCATAGAACGGGTAGAAAGAATGGTACCATTTCAATCAGGTCCAACCCGATTTGGAAGATGACCATGTCCTAAATTAAGACCTTTGAAAGGATTTAAAATACACCAAAAATTTGTGATCAACCGCTCCCTAAAGAGAGAGAACCATAGGTCAAAAAATGATGGTCTAGGAAGACCTAAGACTGTGTGTGATGACACCTATGAGAATGCACACGATTTTGGCTTTCTAAACCAATCAAGATTTGATTTTACTTTTTAACCTCCCAATATCAGCTTTGATGAATTACATTTCTTAGGAAATTTGTTTTAGATCATAATGCAAATCACAAAAATCACCCGATTCGGCCAAATAATCACAGAAAATCGGAAATCGGAAATTTAGTACACTTACTTGCTTTGGATTGATGTAGAATTAATTACAAACCTTTCAAACCTTTGTTGTAGAATCCAATGGGAAGATAATAAAAAATCTTTAAACAGTGAAAAAGAACATAAAGATAGGTAAAGGCCTCCACCTTAAGTGTCAAACTTCACTTTGAGGACAACCTTTGCAGGTTTTGAAACGAAGAGAGTTAAAGAATTTCTTTTTCAATCATCTAACAATCCACCTTTAAGAGCATGAAAAATTTTCATAATTTTATTCATTAACTCAAGTTTTTGAGAAATCAAGAGGCTTATAAGAGCCTCCACACACCAAAACTAATTAGGACATCATAATTATGATGTCCATGGATCATGATACCCCTAAAATGGCTCCTTCTCATATAAAACCCTAATTTAGCCACTTTTGATAAATTTTACCCCTAAAACACCACTAATTTTGTCCCTACTTCTCTTTTCCTCACTCATAACATAAAACCTATCCCCTCATGTCCCATATTACACAATAATGTACATTAAATAAAAATTACAACTGAAATAATTGAAGATAGAATAAAATGCTAAATAAAATAAAAGACTGTCTGAATCTAGAACAAGCTTCAAAAAGTCTCCACCCTACTCAAACCATATGAGTGGAATGGCTCTGGCATGGGTCCAAACTATTGCCCAGATAAAATAGATGGTCCACATCACTCTTGCACTAACCTTGCTAAAGGACTTTATTCTCTTCTCCCACTTCTTCTCCATAATATTTTTCTCTAGGTTATAATATTTTGTAGCTAACTCATTGAACCCTAAGAAATCTTGGGGAGTAAGACTCGTAGCGAGATCGTACTGTAAATTATGGTTTTATTGTTTAAGCTCTTATTGCATGAATTTCTGTGTACATGAAAATGTGAGGTTCTTTTATCTTTGGATGTTATTGAGTACCTTTTGTCCCTCCTTTTTCTTTTCTTTAAGTTTTAAGACCTATAATTCTCATTGTAAACTCTAAAATTGATTGAGAAACACCTTCTCTATGTCATCCCAAGTTGGTATAGATTCATCTAGGAGATTAGAGTATTATAGGAAGGTAGCACCTTTTAGTGATTGGACAAAGAGTCGAAGCATGAATTCACCACTATGAGCTATCATATCACATCTTGACTTAAAATGGTACAAATGTTGTGTAGGATCAGTGGTTGCACTTAACATTCTGAAAGTTGACTAAGTGAAACTTGAAGGGAATGACAGGAGATCTACATGTGCTGGATAAGGCCAAGAAAAAGTGTGTAACTTGTCTTGATCCCTAGTCTTTAAGGCATTGACTTGGTCTTTGATCGTATTTTTCACAACTGAGATGAATTCAACTAGTATGTTGGGCATGAAATACATTGGTGGTATAGCTCACTATGAGGACTTTTGTTGAGATAGTGAGTAGAGTGTCCTTCGCGGATACAACTATGAGTGTTGAGAAATTGTCAATCTAATGCCCAAAGTGAATGTCAAGAGTGAGTGAGTATATGAAGAAGATGTACTTGACAAGGAACCATCATGCACAAAAGAACCAACTATGAGAAGTTGAAGTTGATGAAGCTTATTTTTCACTCAAGAAGTAGCAAGAGGCAACGGTTAGACTCCCAAAGGTATATGATAAAGGTAAGTATTATAAGATTCATAAAGACCAGCCAAAACCTAGGTTGGATTTAGTGAGAGACCATTTCTAACCTTTAAACATGGATCTTACAACATACAAATGAGTTTCAATGCGAAAAAAATTCAAAAAACTAGAGTTTTTCAAAAATAGGTAGTATGAAAGATCATAGTGGACCCAATGATTGGTCATTGGAGCATGACTGATCATAGGGTTGCATGATAGGTCAGGAAGAATGCTTTAAATACTAGAAGTCATGGTATGCCTAGAATGATTGGTCATTCCTAACTGGATGATCGGTCATTGGGCAATGATCAATCATTCAGTTAGCTATGATTGATCATTCTAAGGAAATTTTTCAAAAATTTTAAATTTCAAAATTTTGATTCTTTATTTATTTGAAAGATTCTCATATCGTTTTGCTTGATCAATTTAGGGTTTTTTACTCTATAAATATGTATTAAAAGGTCTTGAAATAAGGATGACAATGATATTGAGTTTGTGCATAAACTATGAATTGTTTTGAGGCATTACTCTGCAAAAACTTGGCTGCAATAAAAGATTCATTCTTCCAATCCTTCTTTCTTCTATAAGCTTCATTATAGTGAAGGATTATGGGGTCGTTAGGTTCAAACTTAAGGAACCATTTCAAAAGGTTCGAGAGAAAAACTGTTTCTACAAGATATTTAAAAAGCTTTTGATTTGAATACTTAAATCAATTATTTTCAAAAGAATATATTTGCTAATTAAGTAGCTTTTACAACTAATTAAAAGTGTGTTTTTCAAATCTATAATTGCTATTGAAGTATCCCTCTTGATCTATTGAACCATACATTTAAATCATCTCATTTAGAGGCAAATCATTTAAAGAGCTACAACTGTTTATAAATACTTGATCACTCTGCAATAATATCAGTCAATTTGGAGGTATGAACATTTGAGAAATATATTTCTCATCAAATTAAATTATTGAATTTGTAGTACCTTCACCAGAGCCATTGGAGGTAGTTAATTAGCCATTTCTGTAGACAAAGAGGGCAGTTCACACATTTGTCAGAGTCATCAGACATAGTGATTTAAGGTTTTTGTGATTAATTTTACCTTATGCTTTCTGTAAGAAGTTAATAAAATTAATCAGCTCAATGAGGAGCTTTTGATAATGGATGTAGGCACAATTCTTGAACCATTTTATATTGTGTCTCTTGTCTCGGGTTCTTTATTTACTCCATTTGCATAGTCTTGGTATCACTTGCGTTATTATTGAATTTAAAGAGCAGAACAAGAAAATAACTAATACCACAAAAGCAAACAAATATCACAAAAATTTTAATATCCTTTTCACCCCCTCTAGGATAGTTTGGGACTTAGAATTTTAGTGTATGTTGGATCTCTTGGTGGTATAGGAATGTATGGTCTCCCTACATTTGGTATATCCTGGAAAAGGGGTAGACTGTGCCCTTGCATGTGGCATGTTGCAGAAAGGCATTGATTGAGCCCTAATATTTGGTATATCTAGGAAAGACACAGATTGGGCCCTTGGAGGAGGGACTATAGTATATGGCCTTTCTTTTGCTAGGGTATGAAATGTTCCCGTTAGAGAAATTATAAGTGGTGGTGCCCTAGTTTGTTTTGTTTCTATCTAGACATCAAAGGGTAACACATGCTTGGAATTTAGGGGATTATTGGACATCCTAGGAAGATTGGTTTCTAGGACATTTGCTGGTGGACTTTATCTATTTCTCATGTTACTCATGAGAAATTTCAGCCTATTATTCATTTCAAAAAGTGCCTCCATCTTTCTTCTTAATTTTCTATTTGAGTTATCGAATAATTTCTTTAGGTTTCTCTTCCATTTTGGACTTGGAGTTATTGTCTTAGTGCTCTAGAGTTGGATTTTCCTAAATGTTATCTTGTTATTTGTTATCAAAGCAACATTGATTGTGTTTGTGCCACTTCGTGTTGGAGAAGCTATTGACAATAATGGGAAATCTTCTTCTTCTTTGAAGGGCAGATTTAAATATGTGAATGACATGGAATGATCAAATATTGGAGATATTCTTTGACTATCTGTAGAGAAAGTAAAGTCTAGGGATCCATCATACCTTGGCATATTGAGGCTAAAGGTGGAAGATAACTCATGTCAGAATGGATTAAAAATTAGAGATTTCCTATGAGCCAAATGGGAAATTCTTGACAGGTAGAGTGTGATCTAGATAGCTTATGAGGTTATCATTTATTTTTAGGAAACTTTCTCTTATTGCACTCTTAGTATCCATAAAGTGGGTTTGAATAGATTTGACCTCCTTATTCGTATTTCGGCCTTTGCTTCTTCTTCTGAATTTGGTGCCAATCATCATGACAAATACATTGTCGTGTTTGAAACCTATACTAGAAGAGGGTCATGAATTTCGTCACGTGACATTAACACTTGTCATTCATTCATTCACTCATAACCTGTAAATTTCATATAAAATTTTCGTTCATTCAATTTCATTCATACGCTACAGAATTGTATATCATAATTTCATATTCATCCATATTTCATAAGTCAACCTGTAATAAAATTTTCATAATTTCATAAACCTAAAAATAATCCATAATCATGTTCTGGTATTCCCATTCAAATAAACTAGTAGTATGACAAAAATTAAACTATCAACTAAAAATCAAATATCAAGCCTAAACTAAAATCCACTAACTTATTATATTCCTTTCATATAAACTAAAATAAAATAAAATCTTAATGTCTCATAGCATAACTCCAATATTTTAACTCTCTAATCCTGCCTACCAGCATCACTATGTAGTTATCTCCTCATCATCTATGAGGCCAAATTTAGGGTGAGCTTGACAAACTCAATGGGTAAGAATAAACTAAGGAATAATGGATCAAGACTTTGCACAAATCAAATAAAACAGATAATTGCATACCTTTTATTAATATATGGAACTAAATAGTTAATCATATAAAAACATATACTGAATTGAAAACATTAAAAGATATAAACATATAAATAATCTAAATAGAACAAAATAGGTATGTATAACAGAGCTGAACAGAATGGATATGTAAATCAAATACACAAGTCAATACATATAACATTTTCACCATTTAATCCCCAATGAAAAGGGCTAATCATACCATTTAATCTCTAGTGAGAAGAGTGAATACAGTTACACCATTTAACCTCCGACAAGAATAACAGATACAGTCACACCATTTAATCTCTGGTGAGAAAAGCTGATAAAATCACACCATTTAATCTCTGGTGAGAAGAACCAATACAATCACACCATTTAATCTCTGGTGAGAAGAGCCAATAGGTCATGCACCATAAACCAGGTGTGATGGGTATCATTTTTCATATCCCTTAATGACAAATGGTGGCTTATAACAAAACTATAGCAAAAGACAATCAACATGTATAATAACATGAAACAATAGCAATATCAGTACAAAACATAGAATAATCCATAACGAAACATAAACTAATTCACAATAATCAAAGTAATAGATGCTTGATCCTCCTAAGAACAAAACTATGGGATAATTCAGATTTTTACTGTAGTCATGCTGAACATATCACATTCATGTCATAAATCAATCATATAAACATATATAAGTCTTTTAAAATAAGAGGATAATCTCTATAATCCTATGGAAACAAATCTCCAAAACTATAAGCTCTTGTGTTCTTGAAAATAGAAAATCTTTCTTTAAAATCAATGATTTTGTAACTTTAAATTAGATTAAAACCTATAAAAAATCAATTCCTAACATGTAGACTATGATTCTAAAACAATATAGAATTTAACGATTTTACAAGACAAATCATGGTACTTTACATTCGTGAAAAAGTTCAAAAAAACCCTTTTTAAAACTTTTATTCTTTGCTTTAAATCCTTTAAAAACTATAGTAATCTTCGTAAAATAAATTTGGATAAGTTCTAAGGACCTAGGAAAAAAAAACAGAAGTTAGTTTAGTGTCCCCTACAAAACCAATTTATCTCTTTCAAAACAATTCAAAACTAATGAAGAATAGTTGAAAATTTGTAAAAAGAAAAAAAGAAAAAAAGTAGAGTAGATATTTACAAAACATGAGTAAAACACTTTTATGATCCTAATAGACTGAAAACAAAATTCTTTTAATGTTCCCTACCTTTTGATTGATGCAAAATCGTTCATAGCTTTGTTCTTTAGAAAACCCTTGCTTTTCTTCTCTTTTCTCCTTTTATTTCTTCATTTTCCTCTTTCTCTTGCTCCAGATCTCTTCTCTAGGGTTTTTAGGTCTCCTAAGGTTGAAACATGACCAATATATAGGCCCAAGGAGGATCCCACCCCAAATCAGGTTTCTATAAGCCTATTTATGCTAGGCAATCGATCGGGGGATGCCCGATCAATCGGGTTGTATATGGCAATATATCCCCCTGTTGCGGATTTATCGAGCTGCATAGGACAATCTATCCCCCTATTTTTCAATCTATCCCCTTTCTATGTCAGATCGATTAGGGGTCCTCCTGATTTATCGACTTGATTTTTTTTTCTTTGACCCCTTCTCACTCTTTCACCTATAACTTTGTCGTTTGGGGTTTGTTTTACTCGCCATTTCTTTAGTTGGACTCCAGACTTCTGTGCCCATCTAAAGACATAAGTTTCACTCATAGATTCTTTCTATATTTTCATTGATGTCTTTATAAAGTTGTACCAATGTTAATATCATCATATATGCAATTAAGTGGTCCTATGTGTATTTAGAACTTATTTACCATGTGGAAGAAATCTAAGTGTGACATGTGTATTGTAATATGTGCGTCATGGTGTGGGGTGTTACATACATGTATGGATTCTATTGGTCCGTATAGATTTTCTTTCCCAATTTGAGAGACATAAGAAGTTTCACCACTAACATGAGTGGGCAGACCCAGAGGAGCTTTTCCTCTTTGGGTTGCTTGACTTATCTTTTCATCTTCCAAGTTGTTGTTTGATGAGGAAAGACATTGTTGGTCTATTTTGGTTTAACCATGAACATGTTGTCCTCAGATTGGTAGTTGACTTGTCATGGTTTGAGCCCCTTTTGAACTTTAGGAGTGGAGGTTGTTTTATCCTTTGTTAGCACCCAAATTTTGACTCAAACTTTCAAATAGATCTTGTAAGTTCTTTAAGCCAATCTTAGATCAAACATTAGGAAACCCCGATTCAAAAGATAGAGCCTGCTCATGAACCACACAAGTCTCCAAGACCTTAATTAAAGCTATAATAAAAAGCACCAGTAACCCCTAAAAACACAAGAAACTCTAAACCAAGTCTAACAGTTTCATCCCTCTCTCTTCTTAACCATTTGGGTCTCGCTGAATTAGAGTTCGTGGGGTAGTGGCATATGGAGGGGGATGAAGGTAGTCCTCCTAATGAGTCTATAGTAACCAAATCTATACTCACGTGTAGGTTTAGGAGTTTTCACCTATCCATGAGGAGTGATTGGACACCTTTCTGGGTATTCCTTAATGGAGATCTGAATGCAATCTAAGGTATGGTCTAACCAAAGTGCAAAGGTGGGTTCAATTATGGTTAGAGAAGGTGTTAGGTAGCTTAACCACCTGTAATGTAGACAAGTTATCTATTTGTCCCGTCATATCACATGATTCAATATGGCCAGTTGGTCAAACTTCATTACATTAAATGATTTGAATTGAGGCATTAAAATCCACATAATGTCTTGTTATGCCATTTGCAAGTCATTTAAAGGAGTGAAGATTATTCATTGTGCTACCAAGAGCTAATTAATCGAATTTTAAAAAAGGCTAGAACTTTGAGATTAAGTTTTTTCAGATATGTGCAATAATGAGAGATTTATATAAAATATGTTTACAAACCCTATATGAGAATACATTTACATGTTTCACTAAGATGCATTGTCTTGAGCTGTATTTTCAATTGAGTTCCCATGCTTCTCACATCTCTCATCATTCATTCATAATGAATCCCCTCCCTTATTCATTTTTCACTCATTATTGCATACACAGTAGAATTTCCTAAGTTGGGACATAAGGGAGTAGACTAGGGGTTTTTTTGTCAAGATTTCAAGGTTTTGCAACAGCTAGAGTGGGAGTAGTCGTTTGCAAAAACACATTTGAGGCCCTAGGGGGTGGTTGTCCTTCTAATGATTGACCTCAGGGCTTGAGGGCACAACTATCATTTGAACAGCACCCACCCAGGGTGGGTAGTTATTCATAGGACTACCCTAGAGGTGCATTCCTTAACAGAACTGCTCCCTGGGAGAGGAAACGACTTTCGTATGGAGTGAAATGAAGGAAAAACAAACGTTTTGAACCTTTTAAACTCACATGCAAAAGTTTGGATAGAAATACCCTCGACATTGATTATGGGTTTCACAACTGATTTGGTCCAAATCGATTGCGGGTTTCATAATCGGTTTGGGGTGAAATCGATTTCGAAAAGAAAAATCGATTTTGAGTGTGGTTTTTGAGAAATTTTACCTAGTTTCTGAAGTGGGATCTCCCCACTCACTACCACACAACTCCCCACACATGCTTACATCCTCGACCACCTCCACATAATACCATGACCTTGGAAAAACCAACATGGTTCCCCCAAATAGTGCACAATCCAATAGCACTCTGAAGATACTCGAACCGCTTGAAATCAAGCGGTTTGGTTAAAATGTCTGCTAATTGATCTTCGGTCTTGACATAATCCAAAGACAACCTTTTCTTCTACCAATTGACGAATGAAATGGTGTCTTATGTCAAAGTGATTTGTCCTAGAGTGTTGGATAGGATTCTTGAAGATGTAAATGGTACTCTTGTTGTCTATAAATAGACTTATGGTGCATTGTTCCAACTCCTAGTCTCGAAGCATTTCTTTTATCCATAGGAGTTGGGTGTATCCACTACCAGCTGCAATATACTCAGTCTCGACATTGATAGTGAGATGAAGTTTTGTTTCCTGCTATGCCAGGAGACAAGGCTGTTTCCTATGTAGAAGCAATCTTCATTCGTGCTCTTGCGATCCTCTACATCGCTAGCCCAATCAACATCTAAGTATCCTGCAACCTTAGATGTGGTATCAAATGGGTACCACAACCCAAACTTCGTAGTCCCGTGGACATACCGGATAATCCTCTTAGCTGTCTTAAGATGTGATTCTTTAGGAACACCTAGGTATCTAGCACACACATCTACATTGAATACAATGTCGGCTGTACTTGCAGTTAAGTAGAGAAAACTCCTAATGATGCTCCTGTAGTAGGTGGAATTGACTTCGGCTCCTTCAAAGTCTTTAGTGATCTTGTCACTTGTGCTAATGGGGGTGCTAGCTCATTTAAATTTTCACAATCAAAACTTGGAAACTTGGTCTCTTGCAAACTTGGTTTGTCTTAAAAAGATGTCATCATTAGTTTAATTCATTTGAAGACCTAGGAAGAACCTCAGTTTTCCTTCTATACTCATCTCAAATTCTGATTTCATTATCTGGTAAAAACTATGAAGCATCTCCTCATTAGTAGACCCAAAAATGATATCTACATATATTTGAGCAATGAGTATATGGTCATTTTGCTTCTTAATGAAGAGTGTTTTGTCAACACTTCCTCGGTCAAAATGGTGATTAAGAAAAAACTTTGTGAGTTTTTCATACCAAGCTCTTGGAGCTTATTTGAGACCATATAAAGCCTTCTTGAGCCAGCATATATAGTTAGGCAAGTGAGGCTCTACAAATCCCTCAGGTTGTTCAACATATACTTCCTCTTGGAGAATTCCATTTAGGAATGCACTCTTAACGTCCATTTGATATAGCTTGAATTTTAAGTAACATGCTATGGACAAGAGGATCCTAATGGATTCCAACCTTGCAACAGGGGCAAATGTCTCCTCAAAATCTATGCCTTCAATCTGGGCATACCCCTTTGCAACTAGCCTTGCCTTGTTCCTTGTCACTGTACC
>JAOXJP010000003.1:8604040-8619180 GCA_025762735.1 Platanus orientalis | reverse complement strand
GAGACAGGCTAGGGGTTTGGACCTTCTTGTGTCACTAGATAAAATTGCACTGTTAGAGTTTTCCCTCTTGCCCCAGTTCTTAAGTTGCAATCTAGATACATATTCAGTTCCATTTCAGTTGATTAAATTATTTGGCCTAAAGTTCCATATTTTTTGTTCATATGTTGTGGTAAGAAGAGTGTGTAGCAGACTCAAATTTTAATTTCATAAAGGATTTATATCCCCTCTTATTTTGTTCAGATTTGTCAAATTTTAAAAGAAAATGATAAAATAATAGGACAATTTATAGTGTTATTATTGGGTCTTGTCTAGTAAGCAACAGAAATGGTATGAATTAAAAGAGAGAAAAAAAATGTCTTTTATTGAAAGTGACAAAGAATTTAAAAACCTCTCAAATAAAATCTTACATAGATTCTTAAAGGTTAACTTTAGAAGAATTTCTACTTTAAGTATAAACTTTTATGTTTATTTATTCGATTGTGTGAGTCAACATGTATGATTATTAAGCATCCGCATGAAAATGTTTTGTTATAAAAGTAATTGTAGTTCCATCTCTTCAAACTAATTGCTAAATGCTTGTAAAAATTAAAATCGAAGTGTCGACACCTTAGTTAATGTATCATTTGTTTTTTTATTTATGAAACCTTGTCTACAAATGCTAATGCCAAGAGTTTTGGCTGACATTACCTTGGCTTTTCTTGAAGTGTCAACAGAGCTAAAACCCTTAGTTTTGAAGTTTCTTGGCAAAAGTGTTTTCTTTTTTTCCTTCCTCAATCTGCATTTTTGTTTCTGTACTTAAAACAAGATAACACTAGTAAATGGAAGTACTAGCTTGCATGTTTTACAATATAAGAAAAGCTTAAAACTTGAAACTGATTTATTAAGTATTCTGCCTTTCTGGGGACATTTTTTTAAGAGGATTTGACTGTATCGACTCAAAATATAATGACAGCTTACATTGAAATTTTAATTTTGTGTTTTAAACTTGAACTATTCATCAACCTATAAGTCTGGGCTTGACCCATATGACTTGTCCTATAAGCATGCTATCATATATTCTCAAATTAGCTGAACAAAGCCTTATGCCAACTACTTGCGGTTAGTTACTTAAATCCTATTATGCCATTACACTCTATCTAAGGCCATATTGCTGCTTATATGGGAAGTCGGGGGCATATGGAGTTGTAACTCTTCCCTTCTTCGTGAGAGAAGGAATTAATATCTTCTTGGCTGGATTTGTTCCTACAGAAAATTTAAGATTCAAGTGCTGGTTTTAGTTTGATCCAAGTGACATATTTGTCCAAATAATCTTAAATGTTTTTTTAACTGCGGGCTGGTTTATTGAAGCCTGATCTAGTAGAGGGTTCTGATGTGGAAATACCCGAATTCAATGTTTCTTACAAGCCCTAGAAGATCAGTCCAAAGTTCCAATCTACCGTCAAACACTTGGTACATCAAAAAATCCGTGATTCATATATGCATCCTTGGTTTGTGTTAGACATCATGAAACCCCTTCTATGTCTCGGAAAGGTATTCATTTGTGTCCATAATATTGTCTTTGACAAGGGTTTTCATTTGTTCATTTGTGTTCTTAAGTAGCTGTTGATCATTTACTGTGTTATTATTTTTTTCTGTTTTATTTGTTAATGCAGGATCATTTGTACTGCCCAATTGATATTTGAGCTCAGCTGTTTAGAATTTGTCTTTGTGTTTATCTTGCATGGGTAGTAAAAGATGAGGCATTGTACTAATCACATATAGTCTTTATAAACACAATTATATGAGTGTAACAATTAGGTTAGAAGTGATTCTACCATGCACTTGACAAAAGCAGTCCATTAAGTGGAACATTTTGTTGGATTGAACTAATGAAGGTGCTCCACTAGATGGACCCAGTTGAACAAGTGAACTCCTGAGATTATTGAAACAATTGGTGAATACAAAGACAAACTCGAAAGTGAATCAATTAATTTTCTATTGTTCATGTGTGGTATACTAGCGGGTATAGTCGGTGGGCTTCTTGATCTAGGTGGTGTTTTTCTTTTGATTCTTGCTTTCAAGCTTGTTTTGAATGTTGTTTACATAATCTTCTTTACTATTTTAAGGCCAATACTAGCTGAATTTCTGTTCCTAACTACACCATTACCACTTCTAACACTGAGGTCATCCCTCAATACTCCAACAACTACTAGCTCTTTCATTTCCTAAATAGTAACTTATATATATCCATCAATGTTTCTACCCTGCATAGGATTTACATCTCAATGCTATAGTTCTTTTAGACCTTTAGGATTGGAGGGGATTTGAGATGCATCATAAGGTGTGATGCTTTTAACACTAGGTGTGGTTCTTAGGTTTAACTAGTGTGACTTTAGTTGATATCCTCTTCTTTATCTTTCTTCTTTGTTTTCTATTATTTTTTTAAGGCAAAGTTCTCTGTTTACATAGCCTACAATCCACTCAAATCTCTTTTAAACTCTAACCATAACCTGAATCACATAAACCTTTGCCCTTGTATACCATAAACCTTGAAGATAAAGGCTTGACATACACCTCAGATTCATTCACCTCATTCTTACTATTTAGACATACTTTAAATAGCGTTTTGAAAATGCTGTCGAAAGTATTGACACCATAGCCGGCATTTCAAAACTTTGGCTATAGTGATTTTAGGCAGTGTTTTTAAAATGCTGGCTATATTATGGTTTTTGGCCGATGTTTTCAAAATGCTAGCTATACCATTTTTTACAGTGTTTTAAAAATGGTGGCTAAAGTTTCCGACTTTTCCCAATGGGACTCAAAACAGTGTTTAAAAATGCTGGCAAAGGCCATTTTTGTTGTAGAAATTAGAATAAAAGGAACAACTAGGGAAGCGTTTTGTGTTGGTGGATACAAACTAAACTAATAGAACAACATTGCAGGAAATTGGTTCGAATATATTATCAACTTAAGTAAAATGTAGCCATGCCAAAAATGTAAAAAGGTACACAGGTTCATTGTATCATTCTAAATATTACATTACATGCTATAACAATCCTTGAAGTGCTTTGAGTGACAACCAGTATGGATAATGAATGAAAGAATTTGGGTGTAGATTACAGAAGAAACGAATAACAAATGAATGAATCTATGCAGTACGCCTGTCTTGTGATTGTGTTCTCTCTCCCTCTCTCTAGGATTGATTGGTGTTGGCACATTCGAGAGGAAGTCCCTGTGGGAAGCGTTTTGTGTCAGTACAGTAGTTGTATATCATGTAGTTCTTCTGCACCCATTTCATCCTCTCTTGGTTTGTTGAATCCAACTCTTGCGAGAGCCAGGTTTTTTTATCAGACGTAGACGAGGGCGATTTTGAACTGCAAGAAGAGGACCCAGAAGACCAAACACAGGCATTCTCCTTGAAATTCCTGTAAGAGGCCGTGAAGGGAGCATGTGTCCAGTTGGTCTTGACGAGCCCACCCCTGGTGGCCCAGTCGTCAGCGTTCCAGAGACTGGAGTAGATCCTCATTGGTTGGTTTTTAGGGAAGGGAACGCCAATTGACTCTGAGTTCTTGAACTCTCTGATGGGAGTGCCGTCCACTGAGAAGCTGAAAGGTCAAAACAAGCCAATCAGACAAATCACACAACAATATTCAAATTGCAGTAAAGGTGTAACGTCCCGGGTTCCCTTGTATGATATTGTCTGGTTCTGGTTTTGTTTATCAGGATGGTCCCTTGGTCTCTCCCAAATGAGGTGACCCCTGGCCACTCCCGAAAAAGCATCATGCAAGTGTAGGTCTGTGTTTATAAGCACATGATCCTTTTCCCGTTGGCTGGGATTTTACAAAAAGTTTCTTATAATTATGTATCGATACTTACATAATGCGCTGGGGATTCCAGAGAATGGAGTAAGTGTGAAAGGCTGTAGTGGGATCGAACCACAGGTAGAACTGCTGCTCTCTGTTCCCCTTTCCGTGGCTGAACACATTAGTGTGAAGAATGTAAGGATCTCCACTGAGGTTCCCCAAGAATTCGAAGTCGATCTCATCGTGGGTTGGCCCCTGAGAAGACAACTGTAACACAATGCATAGTTTAGCTAACAGAGTTAATTTAGTTGAAAGATGAATAATGAAGCAGAAGGCTACAGGACACAGTGGAAGCTTACATAGTATGCGGTGACGGTGCCGGCTGAGTTGCCAGGAACAAGCTTGAGCTGCATATCTATCTTTCCGAAGAGATATTCCCTCTTGGATTGGAAGCCAGAGCCCGAGGTTTTGTCTAGGGACAAAGTGAGGACTTTCCCGTTGTTGAGTATTTGACCACGGCCATCACCCCAAGTGACGTCGAAATCCTGGTAAAAATTACTGGCAGAGGCAGCCATGAAAACGCTAGCCAATAGAGGAACCACCAAAATTACTGAAACAGTAAAAGAAGAAGAAGAAGCCATGGAAATCTAAGTGGGTGAAGGGTTTAAAGAGATCTGAGAATACGATTCAAGTTTGAAGTAATATGAAACTAAAGCATGTTATTTATAGTAGGGAAGCCAAGGAAATGAGAGTGAAGGAAAGGTAATGGAAAGTTCAGTCAGTAGTAAGTTTTTTTTTAGTGAAGATTGAGCTGTGTACAGTTGGCCAAGCCAGAGCATCTGGAAAGGGTAGGAATCCTACTTTATTATCACGCGGTTTTGGGAACCGGTTGACGAGGCGTGGGTTAGCGAATTGGAGAACTGCCTCCCTTGGCTTCACCCTCCTTGGGTCTAACTCATCACCGACTTACAACCAACTGGCCCGCCCACTTGAATACCCACTACCGGTCCACTGCCCAGACAATTCCAGCACACCATCTCTATAAAATAAAATAAACAAGCTTACTATTTTGTTATACAAAAGACGAGACAGAGAAAGAGAGAGAGAGAGACGTAAGTAAGTGTTAGGATATTTTTGTTTATGGTATGGCGCTTGGTGTTCACATCATCCCTAGCTTGAAAGGACAGGTACCATTCCAGTCTTTGCACACGATGCGCCCCTTTGCTTCTGTGCAAAATCTGTACACGATTCATGATATGACACGAGGTCTGACAAAGGTATATTAATAAATAACTATCCAGTGTTTACTTGGCCTCATATCCTCTCCGACGCCCCCCCTTGTGCGACGTTTGTGAGCCGAGACACAAGGGGGTATCATTTCACTTTTTAGAGTCACATCACCCCCCAAAAGGAAAATGATACTTCCCCTCTGTCTCAACTCACGTTGCACAAAAGGGGGCGTCGCGTGTGATACAGGCCCCCCCCCCCCCCTCTCCTCCCCTCATCACCGACTCACAATCAACTATCACGCCCACTTGAATAAACCTGGTCCACTTCTCAAGCAGACATAACTGACAATTGCCATAATTCTTCCACACGAGCTAGGAATATATATTTTTGTTTTGTTTTAAGGTAAAATGGGGGTGGACGACGAGGAGGGGTGAGCATGGACTTGGTCCAACTTTAACACGGTCAGATCTAGTCCAACATTTGGTTTGAAAAAGTTCAGCCTAAGTTAGGTTTTGACAAGGCCTTAGCCTGGTTCAAGGCCCGAATTTTTTTTAAGAACTGGGTTTGGGTTTATCTCAGCCCAACCTGAGGCCCAAACTTTTCTATATATAATATATATATTTATATTATATACAACTTATTAAAGGCTTGTTCAACAGCTACCTATAATGTAATCATTTCATTTCAAGTTTCTAAGTCATTTGTAACCATAAAGTAATGGGTTGGGATTAGGTATGGAAACCTGTTTTCTTGATGTATTAGAATGACATCAGTGTCAAAAAGTGACTTTCACTTTTTGGGGGGTGCTTATCACTTTTCAATGCTCATGTGTCCATTCCTTGATGCCATTCTAATACATAAGGAAAAACAGATTTCCATACCTAATATGTCCCGTAAAGTAATGGTTCAAAATGAAATCATTCAGATTTATACTTTTTTATATGAATTAATTCAGATTTATACATGATAGCATATATCATTTCATTTTATAAAAAACCCTACGATGACTTCATTTCTAACTTTGGTTAGCAAATCAGTAAAAATCTGAATGAATTCATTTTGAACCATTACTCTATGGCTACAAATACCTTGGAAATTTGAAATGAAATTTATATGAATTAATTCGGATTTATACTTGATAACATATATCATTTCAATTTATAAAATAACCTAAGATAACTTCATTTCTAATTTTAGTTAGCAAATCAGTAAAAATCTGAATTCATTTTGAACCATTACTTTATGGCTACAAGTACCTTGGAAATTTGAATTGAAATGAAAACATTGCAGGTGGCTACAAAATAGGTTATAAGTCTTTTCAAATAATTAACTCAATTCATATATATATATATATATATATTTTTGGCAAAAGGTCTTGTGTTTGACTTCAATGATTTTTTATAGTAAATAATATATAGAATTTAAGTAGATAGTTTTCTAAGTTTTTAAAAACTAATAAGATCTTGTAGTTTAATTGGCTAATGCATTATTATATTATTTAGTAGGTCTCAAGTTCAAACCTCAACCTCATCATCAATGTTTTGTGAAATTCATGGGTCGGCCCAAGCTCAGCCCAAGGCCCAATGAAATCAATAGGGCCAGGCTTGGGCCTAAATATTAACAAAAATCCGGGTTGAGCCCGGCCCAAGCCCGATGCCTAACATAGCAGGCCTAGGCCGGGCCTACCATGGCCCAGCCCATGCCCACCCGTACACCTCATCCCCATCGATATGATGAATGAAAGTTATGAATTTGAATTAGCAGAGATCCTAAGCCGTGGGCCCTACTCCTTTCCCCTTTCTAGGGTTGTAGTCATGAGACTCCTCTTCTCTTTCATCTCTCTATCTTTTTATCTATCCACTCAACATTTTCTTCTTCTTCTTCGTCTACTTCTTCTATCTCCTTCTTCCCACTTTCTTCAAACTGATTCTTCTTCAATCCTCGAATCACCATATCTATTCTGAAATTAAGATTAGTAAAGACCATTTGCTGGAGTTTTGAACCTAAAGCATAAGAGATGTCAACTGGGCTAATTGATCATTCCTCTAACTCAATCGTACACATCGGATAAAGAGATATTCAGCTTTATTTAAACTTGTTATTTACTGTGCGAACACTTCAGAATTTCTCTGCAAATTTTCTGTTGACTTCCATTGGTGAAACCCTTGTTTCTTTAACTTGATTTTTCTGGGTTTCCTAAACCTGGAAATCGCCCCCTTCTAGAGTCCTCTTCTCTTATTTTCATTTTAGGGTTTTGATCCTCTATAGGTAGGGGTGAGCATGGGCCCGGGCCAGCCCAAACCCGGTCTGACATTTGACCCAAAAAAACCCAGCCCAAGATAAGCCCGACAAGTCCCGAGCCCAGCTCAAGGCCAGAACTTTTTTAAGGGCTGGGCTTGGGCTTACCTCAGCCCAACCCGAGGCCCGAACTATTCCATATAAAATATATATGTATTGTATACAACTTATTAAGGGACTGTTTGCAGACATCTGTAATGTAATCATTTCATTTCAAATTTCTAAGGCATATGTAGCCATATAAAGTAATGGTTCAAAATGAACTCATTCAGATTTATAATTTTTTTTTTATGAATTCATTCAGATTTATACTTGATAACATATATCATTTCATTTTATAAAAAAATAAAACAAAGATAATTTTATTTCTAATTTTAGTTAGCAATCAGTAAAAATCTGAATAAGTTCATTTTTAACCATTACTTTATGGCTACAAGTACCTTGGAAATTTGAAATGATTACATTACAAGTGGCTACCAAATAGGCTATGAGTCTTTTCAAATTATAAACAATTCATAGCTCAATTAGTTTAAAAAAAAAAAAAAAATTCTGCAAAAGGTCTTCTGTTCAACTCTTTGTGAGATAAATGATTTTTGATAGTAAATAATTCTTAGAATTTAAGTATATAGTTTTCCAAGCTTTTAAAAACTAATAAGACCTTGTAGCTTAATTGGTAATGCATAATTATATTATTTAGTAGGTCTTGAGTTCAAACCTTAACTCTCATCATTCATGTTTTGTGAAATTCATGGGCCGGCCTGAGGCCTGATGAAATCCATAGGACTGGGCTTGGGCCTAAATATTTAAAAAAAATTTGGGCCCGAGCCCAATGCCTAATATAGTGGGCCTAGGCCCGGCCTACCATGGCCCAACCCGAACTTGGCCCATGCCCACCCCTATCTATAGGTCCCCTATAAAACACCTAAGACTCCTCCTTGATCCCCCTCTTCCTTGCTAGTCTATCGTAGAAGATTCCCTCCTGGTTCTTAAATCCATTAAAGAATCTTGGAAAGTCTGAATTTTCATGATTTGATAAATCAAATGAAATCCAAAATTCATGAAATTTTGACCATAGACCATTGATAGACATCAGAGTCTACCATTAAATTTCATAAAATTTTTATGTGCCAATAGAGGTATCTTGGTAATTTCGGGGTTCTACTTAGAAATACTAGAATTTCCTTTTTGGATTTCTTTTCCCTTTTTCCACCTCTTTTCCTATCTAAACTCTTCTAATTCCCTCTCCTTGATTCTCTTTTTCAATTTCTTTGACGCGAAAAAAATCTTTATTGCAAAGAAAAACTAGGGAAAACAAGAACATAACAAAGCGAGGGGATGAGCAATCCCCAAAAACAACAAAAGAAAAACTACAAAAACAAAAAGGGACAGAATCCCCATCCTGAACTCAACAAAACGAACCCCAGATGAACTAGCAACACCCAATAGTATTTGCCCAATCCCTAACTAGCGCCTCATTGGGAATGCCCCCATACCCTTTGCATCATCTTGCCCAAAAAACAATCATCTCCTTTACCCCCTTGCACACCTGATATACCAATTCCAAATGATCCCTAAAAACCCGGTTATTTCTCTCCCACCAAAAAGACCAACCAACTGCAACAGGGACCAATTTCCACACCCTTTTACCAAACCTGGTGAATGCTGCCACATTCCAAGCCTGGAGTAAGGAGGACAAATTCAGGGGAGCCACAAATAATACACCAAATTCTCCTGCAATTCCACACCAAACTTCCCATGAAAATGGGCAATGGATCAACAGGTAAGATGTTGATTCCGCATCCCGATAGCATAGAAGGAAAATGCTAATTAAGTAGAATCTTTTTCGTTGCAACGTGTTCATGGTTGATATTCTATCAAGACTCGTTGTCCACAAAAAGAATTAAGCCTTTAGGGGAACGGCATATACCATATAGCCTTCCAAGGGCTGGGCACTTCCACCACATCAACCACATGCTCGTAACAAGGATTAACCGAGAAACACCCCTCCACTCCCTTCCTCCACACCCAGCAGTCCTCCTCGCTAGTGAGGATCCTTGCTCCTTGCAATCTCATGAGCAACAGGGCCACTTTAGTAATTTCCCGATTGAAAGCATCCCTCCTTAGGTTCAACTACCACACAACTTTCTCTCCTTGGAATGACATATACAATGCTACCATCGCACCAGGATCCGTTGCCAAAGCAAAAACATCTGGGAAGTCCTCCCTCAATGATCGTTCCCCATACCACACGTCCTCCTAGAATTTGATTAGCCTCTCATCTCCTACCTCGAAATGAAAGCCACGCCTAAACATAGGAATGAGGTTTACAATACCTCTCCACGGGCTGCATCCATAAGTGTTCTTAGATAAAGTAAAAAATCCAATCCTTTGATGCCCCATACTTTGCAGCCACCACGCATCTCCAGAGGCTCCCTACCTCCTCTCCAAACCTCTATAGCCATTTGCAAAGCAAAGCCTAGTTCATGGACTGGAACCTGCGAAGCCCACATCCACCCATCTGCTTAGGAGTGCACACTAATCCCAAGCCACCAAATGTAATCCACTTTCTTCTCTCCCCCTTCGCCAAAGAAAATCCCTTTGGAGCTGTTCCATGGAGTGGCAAATAGATTTAGGAGTCACAAACAAGGATAGATAATAAGTGGGCATGCTTGCCAGAGAAGCTTTGATCAATTCTTATACTTTTCTAAAGTTTTTGTTACTTGAGTGAGTTTAAAATTCAAATCTTGGATTGTTTTAATTGTGTTCTTGCTTCTGCAACATTAACTTGGTGTTTTTCGAGACACTTGGTATATCCTACATCAATTCCTGGTATCATCTCTATAGTGCTGCATCAAGTTGGGGTTGATTGTTCTTCTGCTCCTTATCCTTTTTTCCTCTTCTTATTCTTCTTCTTATCTCTTCATTAGCTATTATTTTGTTCTCTGGTGATTCACAATTGATAATAAGTGTTGAAGTCATTAAATCCTAACATCAATACTCTACTAAAGTTTTAAAGCTACAACAGATTATGCTCTGAGCCATCAAACCCAACTATTGAAGAGAAGTTTTTGGGAAGATTTCTTGGGCAAATCGCCCGTCCCATAAGATGAGTTTCTAGATTGCTTTCTGGGTTTTGTTCCTCCTATAGTTAAGTCCCGTTATATCTAAAATCCACTTTTGTGAGATTATGGTTTGACCTATATTTCAGCAAGTTTAAAACCCTAGTTTGTGATGCGGTAGCATTAACTTGGCTTGAGAAAGTCCAACCATTGTGGAAGCTCAAAACCAAGAATATGGAACCAAAGAGGAGAATCTAAATGTTGTCCCCAATTTCTTTAAATTAATTTCATGCTTTCAGGGTAATTTAATAATTTCCTATGTAATAAGGCCATTAGATCCAATTAGAAAGTGATAGGATAGTTTAGGAATGTTTTCCTTAATTTTCTACATTTTTTAAAGTTTTTTTATAGGGTAAGTTTGGCCGTATACACCAAAGGAGAGGGGTATTTTGGTCATTTTTTAAAAAGACTTATAAAAGCCTTCTAAACCTTCATGTACGATCAGTTGACTGAATAAGAGTTTATTGGTGAAATTTTGAGCAACTTGTGGAGTGTCTCTTTCTCTCTTTTGCATCCCTCATGATTCCCTAGGTGAGAAATCTCTCTTATTTTCTTCTTCTTTATTCGTTCTTCTTCTCCTAATCCTCTCTCACTCGTGCAGCCCATTCCCACATTCATTATAGAATGGTCATGAAATTCAGATTTCTCTCTAACCAACCTTTCAAACCTAAAATCCTTTTAAACGTAGCATCCTTATACCTAAACCTATCAGCTCATACCAAAAACCCTAAATTCCTCACTTTCTTTAAAAATCACCTTTCTTAAACCCTAAACCTAATCCATTCTAGTCGTACACCCTTCCAACCCATTTTCTTTTATTTTTATTTCTTATGAAAAACACTTCCTAGAGATATACATAGGTGCATGGCAGTGTGTCCCCTGGTGTCCCCTCATTGTATGCTCATAATTTTGAAAACCCATTGTTCTTGATTTCTTGATTCTTCTTATAAATTTCTTCATCCACTTGATTCCAAACATTAGTTTGATCATTCTTGGATCTTCCCTCTTAAACATTTGCTTATTCTTTATACGTTTCTTGAATTTATTATTATTTTTCAGCACTTTAAAATTCAAGAATCGTTCTTTCTTGATCTTTCTTAATACTTTTACGCATTTTTTTTTATCATTTTTCCTATTGTAGGATTTCTTCCCTTTGAATCCTACATCAGTTTGGTTCGTTCGACTACTAAAATTGAGTCCATTATTCTCTGATGAATTCTCAATCAGTTTTTTTATGGTTCATCTTTTAGTTCATTGTTTAAACAGCCCACAATCTACCCAGCATGTTGTTATCATGATACTGTCCTTGGGGTTCCATCACTTTCTCTCTATGTGCTGGAAACAGCACCAGATCTAATAGTTTATATAACTCCTATACCTAGACTTATCAGATCAGTTTGAAACTTTGTAGGACTATTTGTATATCAAACCTCTGTAGGTCCGATAGAATTCAGACAACTCCAACTATTCTAGCAGGGGTATTTTGCTAATTTCTTGTGTGTTGTCCTGATTTCCAGATTTTGTCATAGATCGATATTATCCTTGATCTAGGGTGCTGTCTTAGGTCAAAATTGGGCCTAATACCCGCAGGTGTTGTTTGGATTTCTATTGTTGATGTCTACACAACATTACCATGGTTACCAATGCAGAATTAGCATCTAAATGTAAATCCCATTCTCAAGATCTTGAAGCTACAAAGAAAGATGTGAGCCAGTTGATCTCACATATGGACAAGTTAGAAGATTGAATAGAGACTATGCAAGTTTCCCTAAAGAAGTTAGTTGCTGCTGTCCTAGGGAAAGAAGGCAATGAAAGAGAGCCTACCTTGGTGTTGGTTCATCTAATCCAGGCTCTATTCCACCTTTGGGTATGGATAATGTTAGCCACCCTATTGATACTTATAACATGTCAAATCAACATCAGCATGAAGTGGTTCCTGAAGAGACGTGAACTGTAGGCATGATTTCCAGCGCCCTACACAAGTGCCTCAACATCATGGCATGGAAGAAGGAATGAGGACGCTTTCCATCATGAAGTTGATAGAAGTGTAAGGCTAAAAGCGCAAGATTTATTTATTGAAAAAAAAGTGCAAGATTTCCAAGGAGATCATAATCCAGATTCGTTCCTTGATTGGTTATATAATCTGGACTGTTTCTTTCGATAGTATGACATACCCGAAGGGCATAAACTTCAGTTTGTTGAGGCTAAACTCAAGGGAATAGCAAGAATGTGGTGGATAAAGCAAAAGGATAATTATCTAAAAACAGGCTTGGGTATGTTGAGAACATGGGAATAGATGAAAGTAGCAATGAAGAGGAAATTCCTGCCTACATATTACAAGCAAAGAATACACCTTCAGTTTACACAACTTCAACAAGGGAATATGACTGTGGAGTACACTAATCACTTTTATAATTTGGCCACTTGCACAAACTTTGAGTGGGATGAAGATGTGATAGTGGCTATGTATCGACAAGGGCTTCAACAACATATTTCTACAAGCCTTGCTTACAGCCGTCTACCAACCATGGATGATGCAATACATGTGGCATACCAAATTGAAGAGGGTATCCAACAAGAAAGGTTTCGGTGAAGGTTTCCATAAAAGTGAAAAACCATTATGTGGCTCTTTTAGTCGAAAGACTTCAGACAAGCTGCAAACTAGTGGGGTTTTCTTCAATTTCTTCGTGCCCAACATGGAGTTCTACCCCTTCAAGTGCTAGGGGCCATGAAGGTGTGCCATCCAAAGGCAATGGCAGTGTCCAGTGCTTCCATTGCCAAGGTTTTGAGCACTTTTCAACTCACTACCCAAATCGAGTAATTGGTCTTTCTAACAAACAACCTCTGTTTAAGGATGCTACTATCTCACAGCATACAACGCCTATCATTTTGGAAGCAAAATAGAAAAGTGAGGATGATGGAAGTGAACATCATAATGAGCAACCTTTCTATGTACTTCGTCCTCTATTCACCACACAAGAAGACAATAAGGAAGAAGACTGGCGATTGAACAACATTTTTCAGACATAAGTTAGCTGCAATGGTCAACTACGTTCTCTAAGTAATTGATAGAGATAGTTGTACAAATGTAGTTTATGAAGATGCTACCAAGAAGTTGAGGTTGAAGACAGAACTACATCCAAATCTATACGAGGTTGCATAGGTTAGTAACACCAGCTTCAAGGTTCATGAGCGATGCTTGCTTACTTATTCAATTAGTGGATTTATTGATACAATGCAATGCGATGTACTTCCTCTCAAGGTATGTCATATCCTTTTGGGCCAACCATGACTCTATGAGAAGAAGGCTTAGCATTGTGGGTACAACAATATTTATTCCTTCAAATATCATAATTATGAGATGAAGACAATACCAACTCAAGATTTTCCAACCTTGAAGGTCAAGAGAACAGCATGATCTTTTCATCTCAAGCGTCTTCATTCCTCCCAACTCATGGGGTTAAGTTTTTTATGCGGACATCGTCAAGAGATTTATTTATGTATCTCCCCACAAAAGGCCAAGATTCAAGAAAAAGGAAGATGTTTTGGAAGATCATTTCAGCTTGAGTTGTTTAGGGTTATTTTTATGGGTTTTATTTTATAGTTAGTGTCATTTTTATTCTTGTTTCAGGGTCAAATTATGTAATAAGGCCTTTTGTGCCATGGGTTTTTAGGTTTTTTAGAGACTTAAGGAAATCCTGTAACTTACTTTTAGCCCAAGTTTTCTAAGGTCAAAACTTGCCCTTTGGCTAGATTTTGGTGTCTTTAGAAGGATTACTCAGTTACCTTTCAAAAAAGACCAAGATTGCATAAATCCGAGGCGATTTGGGAGAGTTATGACCAAATTACTAAAGGGTTATTAATGAACGATGGGAATAATGTTTTAGAAATCTTAAGTTTACTAAGTGTCCTAATTAGAATAGGATTTCTATTTTTTTTTTTTTTTTTTTTATGTTTTAAAGCCTATGTAAAGGGATGCACAACATATAATAGGAGTTGATGAATTTTGAAGAAAAAATTGGTTTTGTGAAACCCACGTGTGGTAGTGTTATCCCTTCCCTACTATGGTGAAGCTATGAGCTCCCTAGGTCTATCCCCTTCTTTGTTCTTTTACTTTCTTATTTCTCCTCTCTAATCATCTTCTACTACTTTATTTTCATTCTTCTTTCTTTCCCCTTCTTTTTTCCTAACTCCTCTAATATCTATTTTCTGTTGATTGAAATCTACAAAACTAAGGCTTGAAGTTGTAGAAAATCCTATAAATCTGCAGAAGAATCCAGGTTATACTTTTTGTAGAAATCACCCTATCAAGAAAAGGAAATCCTATAGATCTGCAAAAGAATCCAGGTTATACTTTTTGTAGAAATCACCCTATCAAGAAAAGGTCTTTCCATGATTCTTTGTTAAGGTTTTCTCTTCTTTCTATGTCTTATTATCTCTCTTACTTTCCTTTAAATTATTTTATTGAATTCTTGATGAATTATCTTTAGTTCTTTAAGATTCTCTTGTTGAATCTTTGCAATAGCAAATTCCTTATATAACTTTCTATACCTCCTCTTATAAGATTGACCTGGAATTTTATGTACAAATCACTTTTCTATCCATATGCTAGCCTGGAAATTTTCATATCGTTTTGGTGCCACGTCACGGATACTTTGGTCATTTCACCTCTGCTACCTGATTTTTAGAATTTAAACCAATAGGGTTATTG
>JAOXJP010000003.1:8578467-8603940 GCA_025762735.1 Platanus orientalis | reverse complement strand
GAACATGAGACATGTACTCCCTCTCCTGCTCTGTCTGTGGTGACAACTCTGCTGAAAGCTTGAAGTGACTAGCCAATAGAGTGTTTACAGGTTTAGCATCCTGCATCCCAAAACGCTCAAGTACTCTCTCAAAATAATTTTTTTGAGACAAATACAGTTTTTCTGCTTCTCTATCCCTACATATTTTCATACCCAAAATCTTCTTTGCTACCCCCAAGTCTTTCATCTCAAATTCACCACTAAGTTGAGCCTTTATCTTGTTGATTTCAGACATATCTTTACCAGCAATCAATATGTCATCAACATAAATAAATAAGTACACAAAAGAGCCATCTGGAAGCCATTTAAAGTAAACACAACTATCATACTGATTCCTCAGAAAATCATGCTCAAGCATAAAATCATCAAACCTCTTGTACCACTGCCTTGGGGACTGCTTTAGTCTATACAAAGACTTTTTTAATAGGCACGCATGGTCTTCTTTCTCTGGAATCACAAAACCCTCTGGCTGCTACATGTAAATTTGTTCTTTAAGCTCACCATGCAAGAAAGCTATTTTGACATCAACTTGCTCCAACTCCAAGTCAAACATAGCAACCATGGCAAGCATTACCCGAATGAAACTATGCTTCATTACAGGTGAGAAAATTTCATTAAAATCCACACCCTCATTTTTCCCATAGCCTTTTGTAACTAAAAGTGTTTTGTATTTTACACTGTCAACACCAGATGTCCCTTCCTTCTTCTTGTAGACCCATTTACAACCTATGATTTTCTTCCTAACTGGTGGTTTAACTAATTCCCACATTTGATTTTTATAGAGAGACTCTAACTCTTCATTCATAGCAACCACCCAATGTGCAGATTCACTGTTTGTGACAGTTTCATGATATGTAGAAGGCTCCCTGCATTCAACATCTTCTTCTGTAACATTCAATGCAAAAACAACCAACTTTACATAGCTGCTATACTTCTTTGGCGGTCTAATCTCCCTCCTTTGTCTCCTAGTAGCAACATTGTACTGTGGTTGCTCCTGTACAACCTCTTCACTAGAATGTTGTTCCTCATCCTCCTCAGACTGAATGAAAGTGCTTTCCTGCACCTTCTCAAAAACATTAAACTCAAGCTCCACTTGTTTCTTGATACCTTGCTCTATTCCTACATCAACAACTTCATTTTTCTGGTTTAGCATAGCAGATTCATCAAAAATAACATCCCTACTAACAATGAACTTAGGTGACTTGGGATCAGTGCACCACAACCTGTATCCTTTCACCCCAGATGCATAACCAAGAAAAATACACTTTTTAGCTTTAGGTCCCAGCTTACCTTCATTAACATGGGCATAAGCTAGACAACCAAAAATATATAAACCGGAATAATCTACAAGAGTGTCAGACTATACCTCATGAGGCGTCTTGCACTCAATAGCCTTTGATGGAGATAGGTTCACTAACTGACAAGCTGTGGTAACTGCTTCTGCCCAGAATTTTCTTCCTATCCCAACATTAGAGAGCATGCAGCGAGCTCTCTCAAGTAATGTTTTGTTCATGTGTTTTGCCACCCTGTTTCGCTGAGGAGTATGTCTAACCATGCAGTGTCTCACAATCCCCTCATTCCTGCAAAACTTGTCGAACTCTCTTGAATAAAACTCTAACTCATTGTCTATTCTTAGCCTTTTGATCTTTTTGTCTGTCTATTTCTCAATCATAGTATTCCATTGATTGAAATTGAGAAACATCTCATCTTTCTGTTTTAAAATAAACACCCAAACTTTCCTAGAAAAGTCATCTATGAAGGTTAACATGTAGCGAGAATCACCCTTTAAAACAACTTGAGATGGGCCCCAAAGATCCGAATGAACATAGTCCAATGTTCCTTTTGTCCTGTGAATAGCAGTACTAAACTTCACTCTACGTTGTTTCCCAAATACGTAGTCCTCACAAAAGTATAATTTCACTGTCTTCTAACCACCAAGCAAGCCTTGCTTGCTCAACACAGTCATCCCCCTCTCCCCCATATGCCTAAGCCGCATGTGTCAAAGGCGAGTAGTGTCTAAATCAGTATCTATAGATGATGAAACTGCTGCTGCTCTTGAAACTGTACTGCCCTGTAACACATAAATTTCCATTCTTCTGCCCTCTCATCACCATCAATGCACCATTTGTCACTCTCATGACTCCACCTTCAATGGTACACTTACATCCAATAAAATCAAGAACGCCTAATGAGATTATGTTCTTCTTCAGGTCTGGTACATGTCAAGCATCTGTCAAGAGCCTAACAATGTCATCATGCATCCTAATCTAAATTGTCCCAACTCCTACAGTCTTACAGGCCATGTTGTTTTCCATCAATACTGTACCACCATTCACCTCCTTATATGTTGTAAACTAACTCCGGTTCGGACACATGTGAAATGAACAACCTGAATCAAGGATCCACTTCTCATCAGTACACACACTACAATGAGAAATAACAAGGACATTCTCAGAACCATCAGAACTATCTTCTGCTACACCTGCAACATCTTTCCCCTTCTTCTCCTTGAGCTTTGGGCAATCTCTACGAAAGTGCCCAGGCTTATGGCAGTAATGACACTTGTAATTCTTTGATCTAGATTTGGATCTAGATTTCTCCTTTTCAGATGAACATTTTTCATTCGTCCTTCCTCTAGCCACCAACCCTTCTGCCTGGCTATCACCCTCTTTTGCAAACACTCTCTTTCTCAATTCTCTAGAATACAAGGATGCTTTAACATCCTTCATAGAAATCGAATTCTTCCCATAAAGTAGGGTAGTGACAAAATGCTCATAAGATGAGGGTAAGGAGCACAATATAATTAAAGCCTGATCCTCATCATCCACTTTTACATCTATATTTTTTAAATCCATAATAATCTTATTAAATTCATCAAGAGGAGTCTTCAATGGCATACCTTCTCTCATCCTCAACATATAGAAGCATTGTTTGAGATACAACCTGTTCGTGAGAGACTTTGTCATGTACAAACTCTCCAATTAAATCCATAATCCAGCCGTCGTCATCTCATCAGCAACCTCCCGTAGAACTTCATCAGACAGGCACAATTAAATTGCACTAAGTGCCTTGATGTCAAGTTATTCTCATTCGTCTTTCTTCATCGTCGTGGGTAATTTATCCTTCCTTAATAGCGTCTTGTATAGTCCCTATTATGCCAACAACGTGCACATCTTAACGCGTCAGAGACTGAAACTATTCTGTCCATCAAACTTCTCAACTTCATACTTTGCCGCCATTGCAACGATCAACCTAAGCTCTGATACCAGTTTGTTATGCGAACACCTAGATCTATGATCGTATATAACAAACAAGAAGAGAGAAAATAAAATAGAAAGCAATCACACCACAAGAGTAAGATGATTTACGTGGTTCAGATTTGAAGCCTACGTCCACGAGCAAAAATGGAGAAGAGCTTTCACTATGATTAAAGAACAGAGATTACAATAAACAGTGCAATGGCACAAAAATCGAGAAAACCCTAAATATAAACCTTCAAAACCTTAATTTGCGTGGGTCGGATCCGGACCCCAAAGGATTCGCTTTGCTCACCTTCGCCAATTTTTTGGGTCATATTCGGGTTTTTCGGATCATCATCCTGGGTTATATCTCGGGTTGAATACAAGACATTAACCCAACAACATCACTCTACAAGAAAAGGTTCCTTTAACCAGATGGTTAATTTATTTAAGTTGATTTTTAATCCCATTGGAAAGCTACATGGGGGGTCCCTGATTTTTTGTAAGGAAAAATCTATCATGTGTCTAATGAAAGCTAAGGCCATGTAATGCATTTCTTAGAAAATTACCAATGACTAAAATTTTGTTTCTTTAGTAGGGCTGGCTACTCGGGTCCAGTGTCGCATCATAGGCCGCCCAGCAGTGCAAGAATAGTAGACATCAGCGCAATCACCCTCCGGATACTGCCAGGAAGTCTGGAACCTACGTCCCTCTCGGATAGGTGATACGGCGTCCTCATCTCCTGTTGGTACGAAGTTTAAAGTCTGATAAACCCTAATAACCATCTATAGTTTATCATACCTATGTCGGTAACACACCACAAGTTGGTTAGTACCAAATATTCAATGGGACTGGAATAAGCATAAAGCACGCAAGAATTATTCTGTTTAGATACCGCCACTATTCCAATAACCACACTTATTGAATGGTTTAAAAAATATCCAACTCCTTAAAAAGATGTTCTCATGTGAGGCCGCTCTAATTGAATCGTCTTCTTTTGAATCATTACGGAAGTGAAGGAGCCGGGGAAGGGAAAATGAACTTCTGTGATCAAAATTCGTGTATCACGTGATATGTTTTTGAATTCTTTTAGGGAAAGGATGTTCTGTCCAGGATTTGGTGTAGGATGGTGTCCAGGACACCAGGGGCTATCCACTAAAAATTAGCTGAGAATGAATCTTGTGAGAACTGTGAAAACAGCATCAGGGTACGGACACATCAGCGCCCGAAAAGTGATAAGTGCCCCCCAAAAAGTGCAAATCACTTTTTGGTACTGATGTGTCAGGCCGTCTGGTGCCATTCTCACGAGATTCGTTCTCACATAATCCAAACCCGGAGCTATCATATAAAATAAAATGCTTATTCCATGTGTCAAAAAATTGCACCACAAACCCATTTTTTATTTAGGCTTTTGACGTCATACATGGCCCGGGATTTGGTAGGACAACTTAAAGAGTGCTTAAAGTAAGAATGACATTAGGGGCTGACATATCAGCACCAAAAAGTGACATACACTTTTCACTTTTTGGCACCGATGTGTAGGACCCTAATGTCATTCTTACTTTAGGCACTCTTTAAGTTGTACTAGCAAATTTGGACATCGCATGTCAACCTGTTCTCTCTTTGCAACACACAAGTCTTAACAGTTTGGGTTCATGCGATCATTTAGTCAGTCGTGGTTTGCACTATTAAGCCTATGCCTATCCTGGGGTGGAAGTTCTTGTTGGTGGGTTTGTGTAATCGTGTCATGTCACGATAAGGGTATATGACTATATGGCTTGACCCAAACCCGATTCATTTATTAATCATGTCAAAATAGTTGACCTATTATGACCTAAAACACGTTTACAGCCAACCTTAACCCACTTATTTCATGTTGGGTTTGTGTGGGATTCATGGGTTACGTGGTAATTTGCATTGGCAGATTAATTTCATGTCATGTCAAGTTAAAGATATATAACTATAAAGGTTAACCTGAACCTGACCCATTTATTAACCGTGTCAAAGTGAATCACGCAAAAACACATTTATAGTTAACCCTAACTGCTTATTTTGTGTCAAGTTTATGAGTTGTGTAAACTTGACCATCCTTACCCGTCCATTCCTTTCATATTGCTGTTAGGCTTGTGTACACTGTTCAATTGAACTTGTTGACTCGGTGTTCTATTTTGATTGGAATCGAGTGGCCAGGATTTGGTCACCCCCTTAACAACCACCCATGGTTCAGGCATATGTAAGGTCTGATACATGGCATCAAAAAAGTGAATTGCACTTTGGGGTGGGGGGGCGGTTCACTTTTTTATGCCACGTGTCAGGCGCTGCATATGCACGGACTGTGAACGTTCATTAATCACGCAGTGATCACACCTATTTTGGTCTCACAGAAGATTTGCTGGGCTGCAGGTTAAGCAATTGACCGGGTTTCGAATCGAACAAGGGCCAACCCCCGCCCCCCACATGCTCAGAACTGACGTCATATAGTGGGAGGAGGAGAGAGCTGGAAAAGCGAATGGAGATAAATTGGATGCTCTCTCTGAATAACGAGGTGAAGCCACGTGGCACACTAGCTGGCAGAGAGACAGCGCATCTTGTAACGGCGAGACGGGACGATGGCGGTCATTCATCATCGTTCCTCCATCACCTCATATAATCAGGCGATAGATTTCATCATGTCGTTCCTCTTCACGACCTTCCCTTTCTTTTTTTCTGAACTGAAGACGCATTAGTTGAGAAGATTTACTGAGACCTGTTATCGAAGGAGATTGGATTAATTGACGATCTCTTCTGGCATTGGAATCGATCCTTCAGGTGCTCTGTTCGTACTAGTAAATTTTTTTTTTTTTTAAAATTTTTTTGATTGGTTGATTTGGTTTGAACTCTGGATCTTGATCGATAATTAGGGTTTCTGTAAATTTTGGGATTGGTTCTGGGGTTTCGTAAGAATTTTTCTTCGCCAATTTTCATCTGTTCTGTTTATATGAAATGGGGGTTGAGAGAGGGTTTTGATGATTACTCGAGGAAGTAGCCCTAGGTTTTGATGTTGGAAAGAAAGTTGTAATTTTTCAGGGCTTAGATTTGGGGGCGATGTGTTGGCTATAGGTTTCCCAATGGATTGTCTTTCGATTTGGTTGGGAGACCTTCAAGGACTGAGTTTTGGAGTTGGTGAGGAATTCCTGAAGCTCGTGGGCTATCGGTTATGAGTTTTCCTCATGTGTAATCAAGGAATTGGTTGCTTACAAAGATCATCCTCACAGTCTGATAACCTATTCGATCAGCAGCAGCAGTACCAGGCTGTGAACGGGATGGAAACCCCTGTCGCAGACCCAGTACAGACGCCGGGTTCAAATGAGGAAACCCCTCGTGTCAAGTTCCTTTGCAGTTTTGCTGGTAGCATCCTGCCTCGACCCCAGGATGGGAAGCTTCGGTATGTAGGAGGAGAAACCCGGATTGTGAGTTTGCCCCGGGACATTTCTTACGAGGAGCTGATGGCTAGGATGAGGGAGCTTTTTGAAGGGGGAGCTCTGTTGAAGTACCAGCAGCCTGATGAGGATCTTGATGCTTTGGTTTCGGTTGTGAATGATGATGACGTGACAAACATGATGGAGGAATACGATAAGCTCGGTTCCGGGGATGGGTTTACCAGGCTTAGGTTATTTCTATTCTCACATCCTGATCAAGATGCTTCTTCACACTTTGATACAGATGAGAGGGAAACCGAACGGAGGTATGTGGATGCATTGAACAGCCTGAATGATGCACCTGATTTTAGGAATTTGCAGCAGCAGTCTGAATCACCTACGATGGGTCCGATGGATCAAATTCATGTGGCAGAACAGTTCTTCAATCCCATCAGCCTTGAGGCTGGTCTCCATAACCAGCGAAATTGCGAGATACCATTGCCACAGTTTAACTTGCATCATCTCAATATTCCTCATCAAGGATCCGGGCCACACCAACAATCCCATACTCAGAGGTATAATGAAATGGAGGCTCAATGGAGTCCTGCATACTATTCTCCCAGGCATCATGGGCACCATGATCCACGGCTTATGCCAGAGTTTCCATCTTCACCATCATCCAGCCGGTACCGTATGGCTTTTGGAGAATTACAGGATAAGGGCTTTGATAGGATATCCGAGGAATATGGCCGGCAACAAGTGCATCATCAAGCCCAGTCTGACCATCAACCTCCATATGTTGATAATGTGGTATGGCTTCCACCAGCACCTGGAGCTATAACTGGTGATAAAGCTAGTTTTCTAGGTAATCTTAGCCATGCTCACAATGTTTTTGAAGGGAATAGTATCTGTGAGCACTGTCGGATGACTTTCCAAAGAAACCAAACTTCATCAGATTCAACTCGTCATCCTGATTCCCGATGGAATCATGGGGGCCAAACACATCTGGAGCAGCCAAACACAGGGAATGATTTCCATCAATTCACTAATCCATGTCCTGATTGTGATGCCAGTAGGGAGACTTACATGTTGAGTACAGATGCGAAACTACAACATGGAATCTACTCCAAAGAGCAAAATGAGCCACGATCTTTCTATAATGAAGTTCACAGTCATGAAAGAGGATGGGTACACCAATTGAACCATCGTGCTGAGGAACCAAGAACACACGTCTCTGGAGCTGGACGAATGAATGACCACTACGTTGTAGATGGTGCTGGCGTGAATTTTCCTCTTGCACATGGTAAATATTATGAAGGACATCAGGTGCCTTCCAATTGTATCAGCCATGAAGATCCACGGTACATCCGATTGGGACCTGAATTGGGAAATGAAGGGTTTCATGACCAAGGTGCTGGAGCTGGGCTTCATACTCACATTCCTACACCTGATGACCGGGGAGTCTGCTATGGGAACTTTCCTACAGCTTATGGAACAGATAATCTTTATCAAGTTTCACATGGATCAGTGCCTGCGAATGCTTTATGGAGAAAAGTGCAGAACCCACCACATGGTGCATCGTCTTATGAATCATCAAGTTTGCTGCCTCAAGTAAATGGTACGGTGAACTCAGGGCTCCTGAGGGGAGCCCAGGAGGGCAGTCCTAGGTTTCGTATTGGGGTGGATAATACAAACCCTTCATATGGGTCCTCACAGAAAATATTTGGCTTTGATGGGACCACCGCTCCAGAATATTACCATGGCTACCCTCTAAAATTGAACTCAAACACCCTTGGTGAGGAAAACCAGAACATTGCTCCAGACCCTGTTCGATCCCCACTTGACATGCTAGACTTTGCCATTCCAATGCCTGTGCCCGTGGTGTCTTCATCCTCATCTGTGATTGATGATAAAGTGGTTGCTTCCACGACTTCAGGTAACACTCCAGGGCTGAGAACTGATAGCAATGTTATTGGACTAGTGATGGAAGAGAAAAATATGCTAGGGGAGGGTTATGAACCAAAGCCTGTTGAAACTGCAAACATCTCTGATATTCAGAGTATTCCCTATTTAGAGAAAAATGAGGAGCCAGGTAAGAATAATGGGGTTTCAAACATAATTTCAAATGGCTTAAGGCCTGCTGAAGAGGGCAGTGATACTGTTAAACTTGGTGAAACTGATGTTCGGGACCTGTCAGTTGGGCGTTTGAGTTTTTTACCTGAGTTGATTGCTTCAGTAAAGAAGGCTGCATTAGAAGGTGCTGTGGAGGTAAAAGCTAGAGCGCAGGGAAATGATGATGGTGACATTTTGCATAATCCAATGACAAAAGAAGCAGCTTTGCAAGAACTAGAATCTGCAGTGAGAATTTTGGCTTGCTACAGTTTATTTTCGTTCTCTTGAAATTGACAGTCTGTAAGATTCCAAGAACTTATTATGACTTCTTATTTGTCTCATAGGTCGTCCATGTGGATTTGGAGGAATCTGATAGTGATCATCAAAACAACTCCATGATTGAGCCAACAAAGGCGGAGGCTGAAGCTTTGGCTAGAGGATTGCAGGTTCCTTTTATTAGCCTTCCCTCATTATTAATATATTGTGATGTATTTCTACATATTTCGTTTCTCTCCATTTCATATTATTCTTATTGTTTTTGTGTATAGACAATAAAAAATGATGACCTGGAGGAAATCCGAGAATTAGGTTCTGGTACATATGGATCTGTTTATCATGGGAAATGGAAAGGTTCTGATGTAGCAATAAAAAGAATAAAAGCGAGCTGCTTTGCTGGGAGACCATCTGAGAGAGAACGACTGGTAGTTTCCATATCAATTTTCTTACCGAACTCCTTTGTCAAATGCTTTTGCTTTATCCTTATCATGAATGACTGAATTTTGTGGAATCACTGCAAGTTTTCATGCCATGTAGTATATAATGTTTCCTTCTGACATGGAATTTAGAGAGTGCTTATTTACATTGAAAGGTACAGTTTTTTTGTTTTATTTTACTTTGGGTATAAGAAAGCAAGATACATTTGGAATTCTGTTTTATTACCTTTTCGTGTAAACACATTACAGAGTGTCAAACTGTCTTCCATTAGACAGTTGTATTTGAAATCAATAGACATTTATTTTTAAAGCTTATGTCTCTAACAAAGGGGAGAAAGAGAAAAGAGAACAAAAGAACCCCTTTCGTAGAAATTGATTTACTTGTTTAAGCTTTGGACTAAAGGGTAGGCTTCTGATGACCACATATATAGTTTATATCCCCAATACCTGTGGAATAGATCTCCATAGCCATGCTATAAATTCTTGCTGATTAAAATGATTTTCCAATGGGACTGGATCTTTTTTGTGTAGGTAGCATCAAACTTTTAAGGAAAAAAATCCTCAATTCACAAGCAGTCAAGATCTATACATTCTTTGGAACATGCCCAATCCTTGGATTTAATAAAGATGATTTATGACCTAAATGAGAAGAAAAAACAGAGAAAAGGAGAAGAAAGAGGAGAGAGAGAAAAGAGAAGAATTAGAGAAATTTGGGAGTAGCATGAGTGCTTTTCCATTCAATACGTAATGTATTTATATGTGATGAAGGTTTTGTATGCCATAAGGAATGGTATACTGTACATAAAGTTGTATACAATACTGGACCATACTACCCTCAACACAATACATCTCAACACTCCCCCCCAAGTTGGTGAATATATATCCATCATTCCCAACTAGTAAACATAAACTGAGAAATACCAAGTCCCTTGGTATATATATCTGCAAGCTGAAACTTAGTCAGAATGAAGGGAATGCAAATGCTCCCAGACATGATGTGGTGCTTGATGAAGTGTCGATAAATCTCCACATGTTTAGTTCTATAATGTTGCACTGGGTCATGTGCAATATTGATAGTAGCTTTGTTGTTACAAAATAAACTAATTGGTTTCTTAACTGGAAATCAAATCTCAAACATCTTTAGCCATAGAAGCTCACAAATACCGTTGGCCAAGAGCGAAACTATGCCTCTGCACTTGACCTAGCCACTATTATTTACTTCTTACTACACTATGTATAGGCTGCATCAGTATAGCCTGAAGTCGACCTCTTATCAGTAAGAGATACTGCCCAGTTTGCATCAGTATAGGCTACTATCGCCACTTGGTGATGATCATGTCGTCTGTAGTGAATACCTTTTCTAGGGCAACCTTTTAAGTATCTTAGAATTCTATAAGTTGCTTCTAAGTATGCATGTGTAAGAGTATGTATGGACTGACTAACCACACCAACTGCATATGCAATATGTGGTTTGGTTAATGATAAATAAATGAGTCTTCCCACAGGTCTTTGATATCTTCTAGTATCAATTAACCTTTCATTGCCATTCTCCTTGAGTCTATGGTTAGCTTTAATAGGTGTGGCATACGGCTTGCATCTCATCAATCCAAAGTCTTTTAACAAGTCTAGTACATACTTCCTTTGTCACAAGAAAATTCCTTGTCTTGATCCTACAATCTCTATTCCCAAGAAATATTTTAGGTTTCCATGATCTTTAATTTCAAATTCCTTAGCCAAACTTTCTTTAAACCTCTTTACATTATTTCCACTTCATTTCCGGCTACCACAATATCATCTACATATACAATGAGAGTTGTCACTTTCAAACCCTGTCCTTTCAAAAACAAAATATGATCTACATGACACTGTCTATATCCATTTTTTATCATTGCTACTTTGAATCTTTTAAACCAATCTTGTGGGGATCGTTTCAGCCCATATAATGCCTTCTTTAGTCTACACGTCTTCTTTAGTCCACACACCTTCCCTTGAGCATTTTTCATCTTAAAACCTGGTGGTATGTCCATCTATACTTTTTCTTCTAAGTTTCCATGTAGGAATGCGTTCTTTACATTGAATTGAAGTAGCGGCCATCCTTGATTAACTACCAATAAAATCAAGACTCTAATTGAATTTATCTTTGCTACAGAGGAAAAAGTCTCCTGATAGTCTATGCTAAATCTTTGTGTATGTCCCTTTACAATTAGGCGAGTTTTGTACCTTTCCACTTATCCATCTGACTTGTGTTTTACAGTGAATACCCATCTACAACCAATAGTAGTCTTTCTTTTAGGAAGAACAGTTAGTTCCTAAGTATTATTCTTCTCTAACACATTCATCTCTCCTTCCATGGCAGCCCTCCACTGTGGTTGTGATACCGCTTTAGATACACTGCGGGGAATGGTGACACAAGACAAAGAAACAAATGTTTTGGAAAGAGGAGGACAAAGCATGGTAGGAGACAAAGAATAGAAATAGGATAGTTAGTGCATGCTCTGATACCCTTTCTAAGAGCAATCGGTTTGCTTGAGTCATCCACTAAGGCAGAAGAAGAATTGGAATTATTTGTCTTAGAAATGAAATATGAAGAAGACTCCTGGATGGGGACACAAGAATTCTAAACTTGATCCTTGCTCCTGATTTTCTTCACCTTGTGTCTTTTTCCTTCTTGTATACACTTTGAGTTCAGTCTCCCCCTTTCCACTAATACCATTATCAAAGTAATACGAAGGCACATGAATTGGAAGAGGGATTGAAGATGATTACTTTTCATAGAAATTCTCCTCTTGAAGAGATGTCCTACCTGAGGAGAAGAAGGAAATAGACTAAAAAAAGTCACATCTCGATAAACAAATTTCCTATGGTTAGATGGGTGAAAGCACATGTATCATTTCTAATTAGCATCATAGCCTAAGAAGATGCCAACTTGCTAAGTTGGTAAAGTTTGTGGGTATTGTACCACAGACCTGGGTTCAAAACCCATCTTCACCTACTTACATATCAAAAAAAAAAAAAAAAACTTTGGATCTAGTTTAGTGTGATCAAACTTGGAGACATGCACATAACTGATGCATGCAAAAGTTTTGGGGGAAACCGAAAACAAGGTAATATCAAGAGAACATTTCCAATGGAGACTTAAAGGAAAGAATCCATGTAGGCATCCCATTCATAAGGTAGGCTACTGTTTGACCAGAATGTCTTTAGCACATTCATTGTAAATATAATGGCTCGACCAATTTCAAGCAAATGCCTGCTCTTATGCTTAGCCACCCCATTCTGTTCAAGGCTGCTTGGACATGTGGTTTGGTGAACAATCTTAGACTCATCAAAGAATGAAGAAAGAGAGTTGGAGAGATACTCTCCACCATTATCAGAACGAAGTGCATGAAGTTTTACATTGAACTGTGTAGCTAGCGTGTTATAGAATGATTTAAATGTTATGCAAACATCACTTTTACTCTTCAACAGGTAGACCCATGGAACACGTAAAAAATCATCCACAAATGTAACAAAATATTTAAAGCCAAAATATGAAGTAACAAGAGATGGAGGCCAAAACATTAGAATGAACAAGAGAAAAAACATATGAACTTTTATTCATATTAATTAGATCAGTAAAACGACAATGTTTGGCCAGTTGGCAAGGTTTACAATGAAATTTATTTAAATCAAAATGAAACTTGGGAAACATCTTCCTTAACAAAGCAAAAGATGAGTGATTCAGACGCCGATACCATTATAACAACTCATTTGTAGATGTAGGAGAGATGTGCTGGGGTAGCTACTAAAGACTTTGAGTTCGAATCCAAGAGATAGAGTCCATCCTTCTTATGCCCATACCAATAGTCATCTTTGTTTCCAAATCCTAAAACAAACAATAAGAGGAAAAGAACGTGACACTACAATTAAGGCTTTTAGTGAGATGACTAATAGACAACAAATTCAATGTAAAATTTGGGACATGTAAAACAGAAGACAATAATAAGGTAGAAGTGGCAGGTATAGCACCATGCTCAACAATGGAGGAATAAGATTCATCAGCAATATGAATCTTATCTTTTACAGAATTAATATAGGTCGTAAAGAGGGAGGACATACTCATCATGTGGTGTGAAGTGACAGGTGTAAAAGCTGTAGGTACAATCTCTAAAGAAGACGAAGAAGATGGTACTGAATTCGCACTTGGTCGGTGACCACCAAGTCTACCTCCTCCCCTGTCACTATAGGCTCCACCTCTTTGAAACTGACATGGAGGTAAGTCATTAGGATGACCATATAAATTGTAGCACCGATCCTTTGTGTGTTTGTATCGACCACAATATTCACACTTGAGCTTAGTAGGATCATCTGAAATGAAGGAAACTCTTCCACCATGACTTCATCCTATAAAACCACCACGACCACCTCTATTTGAGTTGGAAACAAATGCTGATTTTTCAACCGACGAAGCCAAGCTCATCACTTTATGTTGTCTCTCTTACCGATGAACATATGTATAAACCTTGTTTAGAGAAGGTGGTAGAAGCATGTTTAGGATCTGAACTTGGATCTATTCATATTCTTAATTTAGCTTTGCCAAAAATTCAAAAACTTGGATCTCTTCAACAAGGTTCTTGGAGGCTGTGACATCTTTAGTACACGAAGGGAGATAAGTAGTATAATGAATGACCCAATTCTTCCCATAACTTTCTCAATGAAGCATAGTAAATAACTAGTGGCTGATCCCCCTGCTTAAATTTAGTAATCATTTGTTGCAACTCATAAACCTTGGTAGTATGTCCCATTTTAGAATAAGACTTCTATAGTGATTCCCAGATCTAATGGGTAGTCTCCAAAAATAAGTAATGTTTGCATATCTCAGGCTTCATCGAATTTAACAACCAGCTCATGTCCATGGCATTTTCCATTTTCCACTTCTTATAGTGGGGGTCATTCTTGGGAGGAGCCTCTATCTTGCTCGTCAGATATTCTTCTTTAGGATTGATTTGTACCATATTAAATAATTACTACCATCAAACTTGATAGTGGTAACTTGTACCTGAGAAGGATCTCCAGTTATGGGAATGTTGCTCACATTGCCTCGACTCGATTCACCCAGGCTTTGGCTCGATTTTCTTCAAACATGTTTTAGTCTTTGAAGTCACCCCAAACTTAATCCACACACCACTAGACCTACACAGGTCCTTACACACTGTTGGACAGCAACCCACACACATAGGCACAATTGGATTAGCCCGAATGTGAGTACACACCCCCACATGGCTTCAACTACATCTAAAAATTCCTTAAATCATTACCATAGTACACATAAGCACAGAAAATACGTAATCGTGTCCCATATCAATTTCTGTGAACCTGAAATAATTCCCCTTTTTTTTTTGAGAAAGCACAAAAAAATTGCAAAAAATAGGTTTGGGCATAAAAAACATTGAAGAAAAATGCTCACAACTCCCTTAAAACTCCACCAAATCGAGTGAGACTTTTTTTCGTTTGAAAAGCTATGAAAAAATGATTCATCCTCTTCAAATTAACCTTTGAAAAAGCTCCTGATATGATCAGATCGAGCGACTTCCTCAAATCTGGACTTTTTTGTTTTATGCAAAAAAGTGCTCGAAAAACACCTTTATGGGGCTCAAAAAAATATGCATAATACTCTACAGTGCATTGCGGCCCAAACCCTAGGTTTGGCTTGGTTTAACACTTGTACGGATTGGATGACGTCAGCTGTACAGACATTGAAGTCAACCATTTTTTTGCCATTGAGTCCAGTATTCTCCTATCGTAATCCGGACCCATTCTGATACCAAGTTGGATTCGATAAAGATGATTTATGACCTAAACGAGAAGACAAAAGAGAAAAGGAGATGAAAGAGGAGAGAGAGAAGAGGGAAAATTTGAGAAATTTGGGAATTGTATGAGTGCTTTTCCACTCAATACGTAATGTATTTATATGTGATGAAGGTTTTGTATACCATAAGGAATGGTATACTGTACATGAAGTTGTAGACAATATACTGGACATTACTACCCTCAACACAATACATCTCAACAATCGAAGCTTTAGTGACTCAATAGCCTCAAAATCTTTGGCTTGAGCAATTGGAACCCTTTCAAACTTTTCTATTCCTCTCGCTAACATATTGCAAAGGGGGTCATGTTCCATAGAATGCACCCCTTAGTTTGGGGACCCAAGTCCATGATACTAATACTTTTCCCATGTCCTTGAGGTACATCCCAATGAAGGAAATAAAGAAAGTCCATACATCCAATGTTAGGTTGTAACGGGGAAACAAGTGGCTGACACATTTTCCTAATGTCTAACATGATACATCAATTTGTATTCATTATAAAAATAAAAAATCAAAAATCAAATTTTCATTTGGAAGTCCCTTGCCTTTAGATGGTCCACCATGAGCAACCTTGTCAAGTGCCTCCAATTACGCAATTACCTCCACCCTAGGGGGAATTGGCTTACTCCATACTTCATGTCAAATGATAATCAATCAATTCATGGAGTTATAGAAGTTAACAGAAAAGATAAGTCTTCTTGTTTTCCTTCCAAGCACATAAATCCCCCACACCTGGCTTTTGTCAAATGAATTAACTCCTTCATTTCTCTATCAAGAAGAGTCATCTAAATGTTGGGCACCTTGTTATCTCTTCATTGTAAATCTCATAACATTGATTAATAGAGTTGTCCTTCATCTGTGCAAGTTTATAAAAGCATGGGAAAATATTGCAATTCATAGATAACACCATTATGTTTTGTGAAGCCCTAGATCCCTACCTGGGAATAAGGTTAGAGGTTTCTGTTTTGCTTATGGTTTCAGTCCCCACAGAAATGGAAACATATCGTGTAAACCATGGATATCTTAGAAGCCATGGAACTTTGGGTGAATTTTTTTGGGATAAATAACGACTTTATTAAAAAGAAAAGGAGGAGAAAAATACAAAAACAAAAGCTCGAAGGCCTTAATCCAAGATTTCTGGCATTACATTTGAGACATACAAGACATCCAGTCCCCCCCCCCCCATTTAGCAACTTTATCAACTAAGGAATTCTGAGATCTCGACACATGGGGTAGGGAAATGTTTAATGAGGTCACTAATTCCCTTATCTTGTGGATGAAAAATGCATATTTCCAATACCCCATGCAAGAGCCCAAACCCCATTTAGCACCACTCTAGAGTCACCTTCCACACATGCGTGGGAAGCTCCAATCTTTCGTAATTTGCAAAGCCCCATAAGCAATCCCATCACCTTTTCTCAAGTAGAGTTAGCATGGCCAATAGGGCTGGCAATGACACAAGAGACTAGTCCATGATAGTCCCGAATCACACATCCAAAACCACTAGGCCCCGGATTCCCCAACGAGGATCCATCAAAATTGAGCTTAAGAATCCCAGGGGAGGAATAGAAGAAGCAGGCACCGGGGCATTTTAAGAGATGAAGGTTACCCAATCTTTCATGAACCCTGAGAAGGAAAGGCCCTCAAACTCTCTAATAACGAAAAACCAACTTCCAACTTCCCGAACAATAGAGTCAATAACCTCATTGCAACTTTGTCCCTACCTTCAAAGATCCTTGAATTTCTTTCTCTCGAAATGCCCCAAACCAGCACATGAATAAGCCACATCCAAAAGGATCTACCCTTGGGGCCTAGGCCCCAAACATTCCATTGGGCAAAGATCATACTCATCTCATTCGGCATCACCCAAGAAAAAATGAACTTGGAGAGTGACGAAGGATAATGCCAAGGATCTTATAATAGAGGTTAGATTAAAAGTGCAGAAACAATAAATCAAGAATAGATTTCAGAATAATTCAAGTAACTGCAAAGCTTAGAAAATTCAGAAATAGGATTAAAGAAAAGAGGTTAGGATGGAAAGGAACTAAAAAGAAAAAGAAAAAATGAGAAAAGGAAACCCAAAGGGCAATTCCAGACTTTCTAGACAGAACCCACAAAATTACCAAAATACCCCTGCCCATGTGTCAGAAAATTCTGAAACTTTCTAGATATTTTCTGATATATACAAGGGTTCTATAGTAAATTTCAGGTGAAACCGATAAGTTTAGGTTAATGAAAATGATGTAGCATGCATGAAAAGAATGTTATGCAAAGAGATCCACGGGTAAGTAAAGTAGCAATCTAACAATAAACTAGTGTCCTACTCTAATCAAGTGTCCAAAAGCATAAGAGAAAGGGAACTAGCAATGAAATTACTTTATCCACTAATCAAAACACATTAAATTCTGAGAATAAGTATTAGAGTGCTCAAGTTATCAACTACTTTCCTTTTAGGAACTAACTAAACAAGCAATGTGTATAAACCTACAAAAAGGAGGTTTGAAAATAGGCTAAGGATGATTATGTAATGGGCTGGAAGCAAGCATACAAGTAGTATATGATGGTACTAAAAGGACCAAAGGTTCATGCAAGTAAGGGGCTAGGAAGGGGATTAATTTAAACAAGGTTAAGGACTAAGGTAAGGTGCTGGAAGCCTCTAGACATCAGCCATGTGAGTGATAATAAAGCAATGAAATGGCCATATAATAAGAGGTATACCTGGGCAGCAGCTTCCAAGTAATGTATATGTGGTTAGAATATATCTTTTCTTAGTCAAATATCACCTTCTACACCATAGAATCCCTTTTCAAATCAAGTCTTCAATCAACCACAAACATAGAGCTTCAAATCTTCAAGTGCCTTCTCTTAGGAAAAATTTCAACCACTTTGAGTGCTCAAATAACCCCCAGCAGAAAATTACTTACTCAAATCCAATGATTTTCTTCAAGCTTTGATCAAGTAAACCCCCTTATGAATGGCTAGTACCATGAATACAAACCCTTGCATTATCCACCTATGAGAGAGTAGAGTGTTTTCAAAATCATGAAGAATCTATGTGATCCAGGGTGGCTGAATGCCCCATAAACATGGTTGTTGATATTTTGTGAATCCAAAAGCACATACGAAGGTGTTGATATGCCAGCCACAGGGTAAGGGAAGTAAGTCCCTAAATTAAAACTCAAAAAATTCAACCTAAAAGCTTGCTGGAAAATCTGGACAGCATATATAGGTTTGTTTCTTTAAAGAGATAAAGGGTTATATGGTGACCGATTGATATGGGATGTGTAAGGGAGGTTGTGGATGATGAACTAATGAAGGTAAGGTAATTATGGGGTGGCCGGCTGGTGGAAGGTGATGTAGGGAGTGATGGGTGTTGAGTTTAATGGAGGTGGAGGCTTATGAAATGGTGAACAGCAAAGGGGATTTCAAGAAACCAGAAAAATAAGATGAAAATTTTCAATGGAAGTGTAAAACAAGGTGGCTGGCTGGTGTGGAAGCATGTGGGGAGTGATGGGTGTGGAAATAATTGTCTATGGAGGTATGTGGATGAAGATGAAGGTCTATGGAGATGGATTGGGACTGTGGCAACAACTTCTTCAAAAAGAAACCAGAAAAAATTTAGTGGGGAGGTAGAAGATGAAGAAGATAAACAGATGATGATGGATATAAATACCTTGAAGGAGAATGATCAATCCTTCACCCTTGGAAATCACCAATCAAGGTCTCAAGCTTTGGCATGCAAGAGAAGAAAAACCGGCCGGAGAGAGAAAACCAAAAGTTTCAAAAAATTCTTTGCTTCAAAAGTTGGGTGTCAACCAAAGCCTTCCCCCTCTCTTTTATAATTCAAAATTTAGGGTTAAAACCCTTGTTTACAAAAAAAGAACATAAAAAGTATAAAAAGCAATAGCTAAAATCATCCCCCCTTTCCTTGGTGGTCGACCAAGCCCTTTAAAGTGACTTTTGTGATTCTTCCAAGTATATCCAATATACAACAACAACAAACAGCCTTATCCAAGTATATCCAATATAAAAAACTATAATTCCCATTATGTTCCTAATTCTACTAAACCATAAAAATTGTTTATAAACTAAAATAAAATGACATAATACCCATAAAATTAAAACAAAAACATAAAAATAAATGGATCCAATGAAAGCATACACATGTTGTTACACAAATATGGAAAGTGGGTCCCACATGTCTTAAAAATAACAACATACTCAAAATTCATCCAAATCAATCTTAGATTGAAACGATGCACTCCCGAACCCTCCTAGTCCATGTAAAGGCTCATAAGAACCCTCCTACGTTGGTATACTATGAGGGTGTCATGTGGTAAGATGTCTTCATCAAATTCTCGCGTCTAAGAAGGATTCGCCTCTGGCGAAATATAACTTCGGTGCTGTTCTAAGATGTCAGGATCTATCTATTGGAGCTTATCGTGTGTCAGCCACGAATTGTCGATCGGCCTGCCCTTCTACTTGACAAGATAGTGCTGATAGCCACCATGTTGAGTGAATACTGTCTCCTCATCTAGGATGTCCTTTATCTCCTTATGCCTTTGCCTCAAAGGTGACGGTGGTGATAAATGTTGGATGTGTTAAGAAGTTTGTATCTGAGAATTTGCAAATCGGTTTGCAAAAGGAGAAACAATGGCATGGTACGAGACTAGGTTTTCAACATTGAATGTTGAGCTATTCCCCAAGTCAGAAGGTAAATCAATAACATAAGCATTAGGTCATACCTTTTTGAATTAAGGTAGATATTTGGAGAATATTTTGAATCAAAAGGTTTTAAGATAATTCTTGACTAAAAATATTATATACAATAAAATTTTGGTAAAAGTAGGAGTAGAAACAAGGTAGTAATTAAGATTAATGACCAAGAGATCCTTGAGCAACCATTTTTGTTATCTTGGTTTAATTATTCTTAAGGTGAATATATCAATAGAATTAGAGCGGGGTGGATGAAGTGGAGAGGTGCTTTGGGAGTTGTGTGATCGATGATATCATTAAAATCAAATAGATAATTTACAAGACAACTATAAGGCCAGGCATGGTTTATGGAGCATATAGTTGGGTAACCAAAAAAATAACAAATACATAATGCATCTGAGGGTAGGATGTTAAGATGAATGAGTTATAAGTAGAATGCATTAAATTTAGAAATGAATGCATTCTTGAGAGCTCGGGGGCAGCACCAATATGTGACAAGATGAGGAAAATTCAGCTTAGATGGTTTGATCTTGTGCAACGAAGGCTATGGTTGCACCAACAAGGTGTGATATGGTAGAAGTTGTAGGTGTTAAAAGGACAAGGGAAAGGCCAATACTGACTTGAGTTTAAGTAGTTCTGAAAGTCATGAATTCTTAGGATGTAACAGAAGATATGACCCTTGGTAGCTTGGAATAACAAGATTTGAGTTGTTTTGTATTATTATGTTGTGCATATGTTACATTGGTGTTGGTAAGAATGTTCAAATCTAACATTGGTACAGAGTGTTAGATTCAATGAAACCTAGAAAATAGGAGTTGTGGCTCAACAACATATTTGAGTAATGTAAAAGACTTAGGTTTAGTATTGTAGAAAGATACGATTGCTTATGCTTTAACAGAAGATATGGCCCTTGATAAAGTGGAATGACAGAACAGGATTCAAGTAGTCGATTCCAAGTACTTTTGACAAGGTTTTGTTGAGTTGAGTTGATTTGAGCTGAATTCCAATGTTACTTTGGTATGGGTACAAGTATGAAAATCCAACATGGGTATAGTGTCAAATTCGATGGACCTTGGAAAAAATTTGAATAATTTAAAAGTGAATAAATTTCATAATATTCTAAGCATTGGATTGGGTTGAAAATATATCCTATGTATCAAATATTTGGGGTTGAAATTCCTCACACAGTCAAATAAGAAAGTTCCTGGTTTCTTCGTGTTGTTGGTTGAACCAAAATTATCTATGGATCGTCTTCTCACTAGCTTGAGCTTCGGGGGGTTGTAGCTGCCAAAGACTCCAACGGTTAAGTTAGCAGGGTTTTACTGAGAGGAGTTTTTGATGTTCAAAGCTAACTTAAGGACACAGGTCCTGTCTTTATAGAGTTTAAGAGTATCCATTCCTTGTTCTGTGGGATTATGGATTCACTAGTTTGAGAGGATTGTGGGGAGTTAGGATTGTTCCCGGTGGACTAGGCCAATCTGTTTAGATATGGATTATGGATGAGCTTCTGGAGCGAGTTTATTTGGATTAGGGTCTTTGACTAGGGTAGATAAGTTTTGACTGGCCATTAGCCTGTAGATCACAAAGCTTGACGTGTCGAATGGTGTCTTTGCATGTATTTTGACGTGCATGGACTCTTATGGTTGCATGTGGATACCTTTGGAATTGGTTCGACCTTAGATTAGTCCTTGAACCAGGGTTGTTCTGTTTGAGTTAGATTGAAGCGCACTACAGGTTGGACTGGTTCAGTGGTGCCACCTGGCAGCTTGTGAGTGGTATAGATATTTTGTCCTCTACAGTTGCCCCCTAGTTCCTCGTTGCTCAAGGATGATGAGGAATAGAGAACTGTCCCTACATTGAATGTTCCTTTTTCCTTTTTTACGATTGATGGACGTACTCAATATATATTGTGTAACGAGCCCAAGATGATCTGGGCAAGCTTGACTCATTGACACCCCTAGGTGCTTTGTCCATTTAAAGGAGTTCATGCTGCTTATGGTAATGCCAAATATCATGGAATTTATATCTTTTGCAAAGTTCTACAGTATGGTTTTGTACTATGCTTTTGTTGAGGAAACTGATTTGAATATTGATAGGAGTGAACTGTTAAAAAAATACTTGATAGTGCAATATGAAACAAAAATATTGTTTACGGAAATATCCAGGAAAAATCCTCATCTAGTATCATTGTGTTAAGCACGTTGATGCATCTGATATTATAGGAGGTAAGTACTCTTCTGATATCCTTTTTCCCCCTCTTTACTAGAATTTTCTCTGCATTACAGAACAAGTAGAGAATCGAGAAACGGCATTTCTGTTATTCAGTTTTTTCTTACCTTCCCAATGCAGTTAAGACTTGATTAAGAAGGGGTGTATTTCTTCTGTAGTTCACTAGGAACTTTTCTGTTCAATATTATTTAATTAGCCAGTATTCACTTTAATTTATTTTACTATTTCAAAAATAAAAAATAAAAATAATACAATGGTTTTATTTATGAGCCTTTTAGTTTCTTTGTCATTCTACTCATTGATCTTGTGAGACTTTCTACATTTCTTTGGAATTAATTATGTCATTATACTATTCTTTGCTTTTGTAGTTGTTCACTGATTTTCTATTTATTTCCTCTGATAGATTGCAGATTTCTGGAAGGAGGCTTTGATATTGAGTTCGTTGCATCATCCAAATGTTGTGTCTTTCTATGGAATAGTTCGTGATGGTCCTGATGGGTCTCTAGCAACTGTGACAGAATTCATGGTTAATGGATCTTTGAAACAATTTCTGCGAAAGAAAGACAGGTAGATTGTTTTTGATGATCATGAATTAAGTTTGTTCTCCTTGAGTATTTGGGCAATTTTTTTTTAAATTTTCTGCAGCCTGTCACATTTTGAAATGATTGCTGTTAGCTGAATATCAATAAAAATAATAATAAAAAAATGATTACTGTCAGCTGAATTGTGAGTCACGGACTGACAATGCTGTATTGACCTCACAATGCCATTGAACAGAACAATCGATCGTCGAAAAAGACTCATCATAGCTATGGATGCTGCATTTGGGATGGAGTACTTGCATGGAAAGAATATCGTTCATTTTGATTTAAAATGTGAAAATTTGTTGGTAAACATGAAAGATCCCCAACGTCCTATATGCAAGGTAAATATGAGAAACATGTTATATATATATATATATATATATATATATATATATATATATTTGCTGAGTTTAATTATTTGAGTTATTGAGACTGGCTTCTGTTGCCAGAGTTGTTTGGGAATAATTTAATATTTCTTATGACCTATGTAACATGACACTACAATTTCTGAAATTTGGTTGTCAGACACTAAAATCTAGTTTATTACAAATCTCTTGGTTTTTTTTTCTTCTTCTTTTTGGTAAATAAATCTCTTGTTTTCAGTTGTTATATTTTACCATTTATGTTATTTTGAGGCGGCATCTCTATATAAAGAAAACTTATCACACCTCTCATTTTTTATTTATAATTTCAATTACATCGGCTTATTTTGGGTACATTCTCTTTATGTTGCACCTTTACATGAGCTAAGTTATTGTAGAAACGTATTTCATAATATATAAAGTCTACTGTACAAATGTGTTGGCATTTAGGGTTTGTTGAGGTCAGTGTGTCTCACTGTATCCATGTTTATACTGACACAAGTGCTCGTCTAAGAGTCTCTCTATCTCATGTAAGTGGGGGAGGGGGGATGCATATATTTGGGTGTTCGTATTGGGGTCTGCATTTATCTTTATGTTACATAGTTTATGACTGTTCTTTTGGTATTGCCTCTTGCAGCATTCATTTTATCAGTTGGTTCTGTTAATAGTTTATCAGATATCGTGGTGAAGGACTTACAGAATTGTTGGTAACCTTTATTTTATTGTATTGTTTTTTACTTTTATCTCCTTTCAGATTGGTGATTTGGGCTTATCGAAAGTAAGACAACATACCTTAGTGTCGGGAGGTGTCCGTGGAACTCTACCGTGGATGGCACCTGAGCTTCTTAGTGGGAAAAGTAACATGGTAACAGAAAAAGTAAGTTACCTTGGCATTTTTTAGAGGTTTTCAGTATGGTTGGTCTGTGTCTTTTGGTCATTATGATCTGCTGTCAATTTTTATTTGGATTTTTCTTATATTGCTTTTCCCCCTGTTGTAGATTGATGTCTATTCATTTGGGATCGCCATGTGGGAATTGCTTACTGGGGAGGAACCTTACGCGGATATGCATTGTGCTTCTATAATTGGTAGGAACATATTGTTAAAATTCAGAAATTCTGTGGTATAGGGATACAACTTGCCAGTGATCTCTCATTTCTAGCTACAAAAGGGTCACCAACTCACAATTATCTTTTTTTCATACGAGATACTTGCATCTGCCATGCCATGTACAGCTGATGCACAGATGATTCGCTAATGCATGTGATTATGACCTTCCATCCCATGTATCATATGTGTATCTCCTTTATCAATTTTTAGTTAATTTAATGATTGCAGCCATCCAACAGTAATACTTTGTTTTCTTGAATCTTTGGTCCAACTCTTATCGTGTCGGGGAAATACATTAAATGTTGTTGGAATGGTTATTGGTTTCGAACAAGGAGACTTCTCATTTATTAAGTGGCAGGACCAATAGGTCTTCCCTATTTGTGTCACAAAAGCATTTAAGGATTGCATTCCTGTTTCTGTGCCTCAATTAGTGACAATATTAGTATTGATTTTGTAGTGTAACATGGTAACATCCCCTCCTATTAGTCTGTGTGGCCTTTCTGAACAAGCGTCTACCCTGAGTACTAAATTGGCTCAACCAACAAAGCCTAATCTGACAATTTGGGGTTTTGGTTTTGGCTATGCGATTCCTATTCCACCATGCCGCTACATCTAGTAGCTTTTGCTTCTTAAATAATTCTCAGTTTTCAGTGCCAGCAGTTGTTGGGTAGAACTTTTACATTTCCAGAACTCCCCAAGGTCCAAGAATTATTTAATCCTGACTTCACATTAACCTAGTTATACTTCCAATAGTTCTTAATGTGATGCGGATCTTTCTAATCTATCATCTCTTTAGTCGTTATAGTATTTCTTGTTGTTGATTCTTCTCCCATCGTGGTTTGCTTCACCTTCTTTTTCAAGCATGTAATTTCTTGGGAGCTTCAATTTCTAATGCAAATATACTGTTTGTAACATGATTATCATTCAGATATGATGTTTTTTAATAGATATTGCAACATTTTAGAGGTGGTGAGAGATAAGAGGTTGTGGGATTTGGGTGGGGTTATTTAGCAAGTGTCGTCCGTTTGAGAGATAAGTCTGATTTTGAGTGTGTGTGTGTGTGTGTGTGTGTGTGTGTGTGTGAGAGAGAGAGAGAGAGAGAGAGAGAGAGAGAGAGAGAGAGA